>JAUPMG010269216.1:0-19537 GCA_031762675.1 Pachysandra terminalis
GTCTGTACAAATGATAACTAATAATGAGGCCCAGTAGGTCTATTAGGCCCAGATTTTATGTCCCTACACAAACACTCAAACTTAGTCTTGGGACATAACATTAACTTCAGCTATAAAAGAAGAAAATACATATATAAACAAGCATATAGACACATACATATATAAAGTTGCAGACAATATCTACATGCTTTGGTTACGAAATAATAGATTGGAAGCAATCCAGATGGCACTATATTGTCTCCATCCGAAGGTGTTAGAAACATGATTCAAACAAAGAAGTCTTGGATAACGCCTCTTAAGCATATGATCTCACTGCAAGATGCAGACATAGCTCGGTACTGTTTTTGATTGGTAAAAGAGAATTTCTATTGATGAAAAAGAGAACAAAACAGGATGTGGATAGAACGGAGCTAGAAAAACAGAAAAGAATAGAAAATTAAGAACAAAATGATGCCCATCCATGATTCCCAGAATATTCCACCCATACAAGAGAGACACCAGGAAACTTCAAGGCTATCAAGAGGTAGTTGAGTACCAAGTATCTGGGCAACCATCCAATAGGCATTAGCATAGGCTCGCAAATCACACTATAAGTTAGCAAAAGAGAATAATCATTTGAACCGGTACCTCAAAGATGTCAAATACTATAATAAAGCAGGGTGGGGTGAGCCAGCCAATTGATCAGCAACAAAATAAACCTAAACTGAGTATGGGTTGTCGTAGTCAGAGAAGACTGCCAACAAGCCAACAATAAATGGGTAGGACCAAAGTGTCACTTCCTGTCAATTTTTTAATGAAAAGTAATGTCGTGTAGTATATTAAAAGTAAGATGTACAATGTACAAGTGTATGTACAACCAAACATATTGATCAGCTAAAAATGAAAGAGTAAAAAATCAAAAAAAAGAATAAGTATAAATAGATGTATAACTGTATGCCTCCCTTCCCTACAACAAAACCATATAAACTACTCCCTAACCTCCGTCCTCCAAAAACTCCCTTTACAAGATCTCCGAAAAAATTGAATCCATATCGACACCCCTCTTGGCAAGCCTATTAGCTAGCTCATTGGCTTATCTTGGCATATAGGAGAACGAGATGTTCAAGCCATCTGGCAAATTTAATGAAGTGGATAAGCCTCCAAGAGCGTTGCAGTGAGTTGAATCTAGATTAGTGCTAAATATGTTTAATTAAGCAATAAGTATATAATTAATGAAGTAAGATTCTACTTGTAAATATGTAAGTGTATCCGTGAGCATGTTGAAGGTTTGTTTACTTGTTGATATTAAGTATATAGTTAATTAAGTAATTAATGAAGAAATATTAGTGTGTGTGGTAGATGAACTGAGAACAAATGAGACATTAGAAGAACTATTATATTATCATTTAGAATTAATTGTGAAATTTTCCCCTATCATATATATATATTAAGTATGTTTGATTATTAGAACTCATATGAATCTTAATTAATGTAGTTTCATTAATATATGCTAAATGGTGCTAATTAAGTTAATCATAAGTTATATGAATTAATTATAAGCTATAGTTATGTATAAGACGAATAAATAGACTAATATGTGTTTAATTGTGAATAATTATTAATTAATCTTGATTAATTAGTAAGCTTCCTAGTTGTCCTCACCTCATTGGTTAATAACCATGGGAAGTCTAGAGGTAAGCTACATTGAATTAAGGGGATATGGATGCAATTAAATAAATGGAAAACTTGTAAATAAGTTATAAAGTTAATAATAAAACTCAATATTTACAAGAATGCCATTAATGCATAGTCAAAAGGTAACCTAGGCCTACACATGACACGCGGCAGGACCTAGGCTAGATTTAGGACAAATGTCCCTAGAGATAAGCATAAGCCTAATTCTAATTAAATTAATGTTAATCCTTGTTAGTTAACACTAATCCGGATTAGTTAAAGTAAGGTTAGATATAAATTAATTAGTATTAACTAATAAGTTAATATGAGGTTTGTAAGCTAATGATATTACTAATTAAGTATATAAGTTAGTACATTAATTAGTTAGTATAAGATTAGTAAGTTAATTATACTATTAATTAGACAAGTAAATAAGCTAGTAAATAGATTACTGTTCTAATGGAAAGCTAATAATTTGCAGAGAAGAAGAAGGGGAAAACGGAGAATTAATCTCTAGGATTTAATTGAGTAATGATCATGTATGGATTAGGTTAGGTTGTTCTTAATCTGTAGAAATAAATATAAAGTCTGTTTTCTTTTATAATCAATAGGATAGCAATTGATAGGTTATTATTCCATGAGATAGTTACAAACTAAGATTTAGTTATCATAGTTTATAGGTTTGTATGTGTTATTTCAGATTTAACAGCAAGTCTGATGATGTATTAGGTAGACTAGGACTATTTTAAAATGTGTTAAATGATTTCAGACATGTTTATCTTATTAATTTAACAGAGTAATGGCTTTATAAGCATAAATCCACATTATACATGTGTGGAAATTCGATCATTTTCATGTACAGGCTTTTGAAATTGTTAATTGAGGATTAACATAAAGTTTTTAAAATTCATTTGATGCTTTTTTTTTTTTTTGATCGTTAACAGCAATTTCATTAATCATCAAAGATAATGTTTCTAACATGTTTTATAAGTATGCTAATCGATTGAGTTAGAAAGTTTTACAAATGAATTTGCAAATGTTACTGCAAGTGAATTAGACATGGTTTCAAATCTGTAAGTATATTTCAGACATGTTTTCATTTATAATTCAGTAGAACAGTAGCTTACTAAGTTTAAATTCATGATTTAAATGCTGTTAAGGTTGGCTTATTTTAGTTTATAGGTTTGTGTTTGTTATTTGAGTTAAACATGAAGCTTTTAAAGTCCAATTGATACTTTAGAATTATTAAAATAACATTTTCAACATGTTCAATAAATATTTAAATGATTAAGTATGAAAAAGTTTAGAAACTAATCTGAAAAGGTGTTTCTCGGTGTCTTCGACTAGCCGAAGGGGAGCCTCGGCTAACCAAAGTGCAAAAGTTAGAGAGAACTAAGGAGCACTAAAGAAAATCACAGAGAGGTATAATGGAGGAGTTTGGATGTCCTGGGGATGTTTTGAAGCTAGGGAGTAAGGTTCAGCTTAAGGGAAGGCCATGTGAGTGTGCTGAATTGGTAATTCAGGTAAGTAATAACTACCAACTAAGTTTTTCTAGATAAAAATTACCTGTTTTATATTATTTGTGAATAAACTGATGCATGTGTTTTATGTAGAAATGATATAGATGAGTTCTCAAACATGTTTAAGTTAAGATGAGTTCTTAAGGTTATGTTTTCAACATGTTTTGAAATACAGGTTTCATAAAAAGTAGTCAAAGTGGGATTTTTAATGTGTTTTAGCAACTCATGTTTTATATCATAAATTAAAATGAGTTTTGGTTAATGTAGAAAGGAGTTCTAAAGGTTGAAATGTTTGTAAGCCTAAACGAAAAGAATTTAAAAATATGCAGTTTCTGAAAAGGTTTGAAATTCTGGTTTTTAAGTGCCTCCAGCTAACGAAGGGGGGTTATTTGGCTAACCGAAGTATCCTTGGTGGCTTTTTTCGAGACTTTGTGTCACATCTTCCAAGTCCTTGGCTAACCGAAGCCTAGCCTCGGCTAGCCGAAGACACTGTTTTCAGTATAAATTATGTTGTACAGTTCTAAAGTATTTCGAAAAGTATTAAATGCATTTTTATTATTAAATAGTTAAATATTATATAAAGTATGAGTTCCAAAACATGAGATATACGTAAATACAAGTCTAACATGGATTTATCTGCAAATGCATGTGATGTTTGATGATGTTGGGGCGTGTGCCCGGGGTAGTGGCCCGGTAGAAATGTATGCACGAAGAGTTTATATGTTTTGGAGGTTGGCTGACGAGCTGCGTTCTGGAGTCCTTGCAAGTGACCATTTCTACCACATCTGATCAATGAGGGCTCTATTCTATTTAGTCTAACATGGATCTATCTGCAAATGCATGTGATGTTTGATGATGTTGGGGCGAGTGCCCGGGGTAGTGGCCCGGTAGAAATGTATGCACGATGAGTTTATATGTTTTGGAGGTTGGCTGACGAGCTACGTTCTGGAGTCCTTGCAAGTGACCGTTTCTACCACATCTGATCAATGAGGGCTCTATTCTATTTAGTCTCTGCAAATGGTCACGAGCCCAGACGTCCGGTCATGACATCAGATTGATTTCTGTATATGTGATTAAACTCCTATGATAAGTTCATCTTTACCGTGAGCCTTGTGCCGGCAAGCTGAGCCCTGATGCCAGCTATCATAGGAAGGCATCTATGGGTGCCCATGCCAACCTGAGTACTTATTTATGTGCTCTGATATTTTTATATTAAAGTTACAATGCATGATATTGAAAATGTTGCATATTGAATACCATTGGAAATTCTACAGTTCAAATTTATATTTAAAAAAGTATGATTATTTGCATTGTTTTGTTTTCTCCGGTTATTGCTTACTGGAAATTTATTCTCAACAAAATGTTTTCTAAAATTTTTTAGAGCTTAGTGAGGAAGAGTTGGTTGGAGACGATGAGCAGTGGAGGACCAGTTAAAGGTTAAGATTCTAGAGTATGATAATTCATGACTATCTCTGTCTCTTGTGTTAGATCCTAGAGTAAGAGTGAGAGTGAGAGAATAGTTGTTGTATGTTTCTTTTGCTAAGTTATAATTTTTGTACAGTAATGCTATGATTTGTACATAAACTTAGGTTATCTGTAGTTTATTCTAATAGCTTCTGCTATAGTTACTCTAATGAAACTATTACAGGCATGATTGCACACGAGTCTTGGACTAGGATTTGACAAAATAAGTCCATTAGTCCTAGGTCGTGACAAGAGTGCTTGAGAACCACATAACCATGATATCATTGTATTTGAATCAACCTCTACCTCTAGGTATCGGAAACCCTAACGCCGTGCCTCCTTAATCCTACTCCTACCACTATGGTAAGGATTCTTCCTCTGATTGCATTCTCCTCCCCCGGAGTCTGAGTAGGCATGTATAATCTCCCCTAGGTAATTTCTAAATATCCCATCTATGCATGATGGGCCTGGATTTCCCCTAGAAGATCCATCAATTGGGAAAATCTAATCAGTGCGCATTTCTAACAAATAATTTTAGTTCTTGTTTATGCTCAAGAGATCCAAGATAATGAACACTTAACTCGCTAGAAGGATTGAATGGATGGCTAATAAATGTGTTGGGAATAGGTGTGCTGTTACTGTACGGAAGCTGTGTTTTGGGGCTGTTGTGTATCACTTGTGGAGGGAGAGAAATGCAAGGATATTTAGAAATGAATACAGAGATGAATGCTATGTGTTGGACAAGATAATAAGGGATGTATCAGATAAGGCATCTTCCTTATCTGAACAGCTGCTGAACTGTGAGGAAAACAGAGCTATTTGTTATGAATGGCAAATAAGAGCTTCCTTCTGTGATGAAAAGATGGTGACTGTTAGATGGGAGGCCCCTTCTGTAGGATGGTACAGACTGAATACATATGATGCCTTGTCTTCCCAAAGGGATGGGTCTGGTGGGGTGATCAGAACCCACAGTGATGAGTGTGTAGGGGCTTTTGCAGTTGCTCGAATGCCCAGATCTGTCCTTTATCATGAGATGGAAGCTGTTTTGCTGCAAATGGAGATGGCAGTGAAGTTTAATCTGAGAAATATTTTGATATCAACTGATTATGCATGTGTTCAGCAGCTGCTGAACTCAGATAGGGAGTGCCCTTGGAGTGTAAGTTTGCTTGTGATCCAAATTAAGGAGAAAATGGGGAGTTTTGTGTCGTGTACAGTTGAACATATATATATATATATATATATTTATAACTTGGGTGTCCAGGCCTTAGGCCAACAGTTGACCATATATTCAGAGAAGCTAATTGTGCTGCTGATCTAATGGTCTCATATGCTGAGCAAATGGACAGTTTGTACAGGTTTGATTCTGGGAGCCTTCCAATAAGCCTTCAGGAGGTGATTCTTAGAGATTTGAGGGGTGTTCCTGAGATTAGGAAGCAGCACCGACTCTAGTGTTTCTTGAGTTTATATGCATGGTGTTTGACAGTGTTAATAGGTTAGGTTGGGTGTATGTCACCTAGTGTGTCCTGAATACTGCGTGTTAGATTTGTTGTGCTATATGCACAGGTATGGTGTGACATATTCTATTATATCTTTTGTTGAAATAAAATAATTGCTTACGCCCCCCCCCACCCCAAAACAAACAAAAAAAAGAAAAGAAAAGAAAACTCGCTAGAAGGACAACAATAGATACACTATCCAGAAAAAGGTCACATGAAAAGAAATCAACATTGGCCAAAAAAAACTCAATGGCGCACAAAATCCATGCATGACATCTTAATTAAGAAAATCTGTAAGAATGTGATGGACATACCTTGTAAGCATTTCAATTATTCTTGTGCAAGTCATCGGTGAGACTACCAAAGTTATCGCATTTTTCTATTAACAAAATAAAAAGGCTATATGTTGAAGACTACAAATTGAAGAAATGCGAAGTATTATAAAAAGAAAAGAAGCAGAAAAATCACCATAACCCATGCATGAGCAATATCTATTGTTCGCGCTGTTGGAGTGGCAAAAACAGTGTCACATCCCTGCATATTTAAATTGCAAAACCTCCATTGAGTAAAGCCGTGTTCAACTTAAAAATAATAATAGTATTCTAATAATTACATGAAAAGTTGGAACTCCAGAACTCACTTGTCCTTCAGAGATGCATTCAAAATTTGCCGTGCTTTGATTGTGAAGAAACTGAATTCGGTCTTCTCCACTGACTGCACGGCAGTTTTAGCAGAGAAAAATAATATCAATTTTCAAACCAAATCAAATACTGCATCTCAAGTCCATAGATTTTATCTAGATTTGTATGTAACACCTTCAAAAATCAAAAGTGAACAAAAGCAGCAGGACATTGACATTGTCCAAAACAACATCGATGTAAGAAGATATTAAAAGAGAAGATACCTAAGAACATCCTGATCCATAATGAATCGGCATCTAAGCATGTTAACTGGACAATTGTAACAGAATATCACTGCTAGTTTCCAGATGCATAGATCAATAGATTTTTGTTAACTACCTTAAATCAAGGTTTTAAATTTCAATATCGCCAGACATTTCACCTTTTTTGCGACATTTCGCGAAGTTTCGCCGACCTGGTAGGAAATTTCGCCAGGTTGGAGAAACTTTTCCCCTATATTTCGTTTCGCTGAGAGGCATATTGGCAAAATTTAAAACCATGCCTTAAATATATCATCATCAGCAATGAGACATTAAGCAATGCTCATTTCCCGGTTGAGTAATAGCCTCAGCAGACAAGATGACAAAAAAACAGAAAAAGTCCCGTTTCTTAAATTTAAAAAGTCTCGACAAGAATTAATCCTATGCTTGAGTACCAACCTGCTGTATCATCTAACCAAAACATGCTAACTTTAATGCAAATCTACAGCAGAATCATTCAACAACGATGTCTTGCCCCTATTCATCAAAAAAAGGGATCTCAGTATCAGGTTGTTCATGATGATTGCAAATGCACACTGGGGGACAGATTCATCTTTTTTTTTTTTCCTGTTTTTTTTGTTAGGTAACAAAATTTTCATTAAATATCAAAAGCGAAGGAAGGAAAAACATATCACAAGGAGTAATCAAAAGAGGAAGAGATATAAAGAAAAAAAAAATAGATACAAAAGAAAAGTACTCCTCAACACCCTGCCATATTAAACGGTATTGAATTAGGATTATTGATTTGCATTGAAATTCCAAATTTTCATTAAATATTTTGGTTTTCAAGCTTTTGACACAAATGGTGTGTTGATTTGGTGGCAAACAAGACTGCGTCCAGCTGTTTTGGTAGGAGGTCAAAAGTTCAAATCCTTTTTAACTGTGCAAGGAGAATTAGTGCACTCTCCATTTCACATGCCACATTGGCACTTTGTAGTTTGCATTAGACCTTTCTGCAAGACCGTGATTATCAGATTGCCTTGGGTTAGAATCCCTGTGGACACATGGCTTGAGCCATGGGATGGCATGCCCCAGGTCGTGGACAGATCACTCATAAAGTCTTCTAAAAGCCTCATGAGCTTCCCAAAGGCTGGCCAGAGACAACTAGATTGTCCAGACCCAAATTAGCAGCCTGCAAGTAGGACTCGAACTTCGGTGCCGACGAGTTTTTGACATTTTCCTGGAACTGATACTATCCTTCTTTTTTCTTTTTTTCTTTTTTTTTTTTTTTGTTTTTGATAATTAACAAGATTTCATTAAAGATCAAATGCGAAGTAGACTACAACACAATGCTGTCCGAGATGGACAACCAAATAACAAGTATCAAAAAACAGCAATCCTTCTCCTCCCTTCTTTTTTTCATCCCAGCAGATTACTTCATTGCAGAACTCCTTTGGCTTGAGAAGATTTCTTAAGCAATGGAGTTTGTATGTTTCTTCCGTTCATTCTCTTTTATATAATTCATCACTTATCAAAAAAAAATAATAATAATAATAGCCTAAATATTATGTTTAGTGTATTTAGATATGTTTATGTCTTATGTAGGATATCATTATGAATGGCTTCCATTTTTTCATATGTTGATACATAATAGTACCTTCCCAAATAAATATTAACCATTATATATGCATTTATTTTGTCATATTTTGGGTTATTGGAATATATTTAATTCTAAGTTAGATCTCTACAAAGTTTCACTTAAAAAAACTCTATTTTAATCTCTCTTTTTCATTTTTTTTTCTTTTTCCACCATGTCAGCGACATGTCCCCAACATGTCCCTGGGGAGGTCCGGTAATATGTCTTATGACAGTGACATTTACAACCTTGGGTGGAACTATTTGACTATATGGCATTGTATATGGTTGATACGGGTGATGTGATGCTTAATGGTCATATTTCATGGGCTGATGTGGTATTCATGGATGTAAATGAATATGTTTATATGAAAATAGCTAATGAGAGCAAATTAAACATTATGTAATGTTATGACAACTGTTATGCTAATGTTGTGTTGCAATGATGTGATATGGATTACATGAATTGTGACAAAGCAATGTCAAGTCTCAATGGCTAATGAAAACAAATGGAATGTTATTAGCTGGTGAAAGCTAATGGAAAGATATTGCAATGGTGTAACAGTAACCATTGTATTGGATGTGGAGACCTTTATAGTCATGTTCAGTGGATACGAATGGGTGACTATAGTAAGGTGTCTGTTCACCAGGTTGTGCTTGTGAATTGTTGATTATTCACCTGAATGTGCCTTATCAAGGTGACCAGCGAGTGGAGTGCATATGTATGTGTGGATGGTCGCATGGATTAGATTCCCATAGATACCATGTGTATAATTATATTGTGTGATTCCATGGGTTTGAGTCCCTAAAGGAAAAATAGCGTTAGGCAATTGTGACCCATCGATTGAAAGGCCGTAGAACCACAATGACCCACGTGGAATGCCTGGATAGTATCATCCAGCTAACAGTGAATAACAAAGTGGTGAAAGAGGCACCGATTCCTTGCCTTGTAATGATGGACCATTCCGACCGGCTGGTATCTGTAAGACCAGGAGGAGTTGAAAATCCCTGCCAAGACACCAAAAGACTCTCTGTTTCTTTTTGTGCTCCATCCTCCTCCCTCTAAACCATATTTTGCACTAATCACTCCCCACCATAACGAACCCTCCTTCCCAAATCTCCCAAGCCATTTTGCCAATAAAGCCATGTTGAATCCAGTAAGGCTTCTTAACCCCAAACCCCCCTCTTCCTTCTCTAAACAAACTTTATCCCACTTTATTAGGTGATATTTCTTCAACTCCCCACAACCTGCCCACAAAAAATCCCTTTGAAGTTTCTCTAATCTTCTTGCAACCGACGTCAAGATCTTAAGCAAAGACATGAAATATAATGATAGATTGCCAACGAACTCTTAATAAATACTAATCTTCCCCCTTTAGATAAATATCTAGCCTTTCACGATGCCAACTTTCTTTTCGACCTTTCAACCACCTTATTCCATGCACTCATATTCTTGTATTTAGCCCCCAAAAGAAGCCCCAAATATTCAGATGGCAACGAACCAATCTTACATCCCAGCCATTTTACTTTTTGCAACATATTTCTTTTGAAGCCCACTCCTATCAGTTCAGATTTTGCCAAGTTAATCCGAAGACCCGGCACCGCTTCAAAGCACACCAAAACACATCTCAAAGCCTTCAGATCAGATTGTTTGTTTCTACACAAAATCAACGTGTCGTCTACAAATTGTAGATGTGAGATGCTAGGAGCCGATTCCTTCACCTTCACCCCTTGTAGCAATCCAAGAAATTCTACCCGGCTAATCAATTCCCTCTGCCACCTGAAACGGTATTCTTTCAAACTCCAAACCCTCTAAAGTTGGTTTAAAGCAACTCTCTTGAAAAAATGGAGCCCTATAGTATTCTTCAATGACTTACTTGATATCCCCCTCCCCATTCACTACCGCCCCGTTCACTTCAATTCTTCTAATTGTGTTTACTCTATTCCTTGCATTCGACATCCTATGAAAAAACTTATCACCTTCTTTCAACCATTATATAATGTTTTGGATGGTATAAAGGGAAAAATGTTTCATGTTCATTGTACATAAGTTTTGTAAGTCACAAATGTATATACTTGTTTTATTAAATTTCCACTGATATGTTTATCATGTGGATTGTCTTCTCTTAATAGAGAAATTGGATGGCTAGGATCTCATGGTCTCTTAGTGAGCCACGGGTCATGTCTCCTTATTCGTGCTACGCATAATTGATGTGCGACAGATTTCGGGGCATGACATCAAGGGTGAATCGAGGTCTACTACTTCTGGAACCTATCCGATCTTGCTCTATTCACACCACACTCTGATTGAGAAGATACCTCGGCCTACTCTCAGGACTCGCAACAATAAACAAGAAGTTCATAAGGGTAAAAGCAGCAGGTTACGAGGTAAGCTTTTATTTGTTCTCGGCTTTTGTGAATGGAATGATGAAGTATGCACATGGCATGGCCATGTCCTTGAGCAGTCCGGAATCCTAGACGTGGTCTGTGCCGCAAGGTTTTTGTGCAAACGTTGTAGTAACATTATTAAAGCAGAGAAGAGGTTCTAGAGACTAAGGAGAGGAAGAGACACTTCCAAGAAAACGATCTTGCAATGTTAAGGTTGGTTCAAGTCAGAAATTGTTAGACCCTAAATTCACACAGTAAATATCATAATCCCCTTCAAGACCTGCAACAAACCTTCAATTGCCCGGTTGATATTTGTTTCTTTCATAATGATCCAAAGAGCTGTTTTAGTTGATTTCTCTTGAAGTACAATACCTCCTTGTTGTTCACATGCAAGGAAAGTTAGTAATTTGTTTCATCACCGCCTGCAACGCTATTAGAAGCACATCGTCTTCACGAACTCATGCAATGTAGCTTCCTAAAGCACAATGGTATATATTGGATTTCAGTTGAAGCTTCATCAATAGGAATATGATTGAATTCGTATTAATCCTCTATTAAATCAAATCACATGGATCATTCACATTGCAACTCTCCCTGGAATCATCCAAATTAGCTTCTGGATCATTTATCTTGCTCCAACCAAAATCGTGATGGTGAAACATAGTGCAAATCAATCAACAGGTACAAATCAAGCCATCAACTCTGTACATGCAATTAAGATTCTTTATCACATGGGTTGTTGGGTTCATAATAACCCTTCTCTGAACTCCATTGTTTTCGTAGAGTATAATCAAGGTCCCATCAAATCATTGGGGCGAATATGAGCTCATCTTGGCCATGAGTCAAAGTGGATGGTGCAGATCAAGTTGACAATCATGTTACCAAAAGATCAAGAAGTCATCCAAATCCAATCCACTTTGTCAATACTCAATGCAAGCAGTTAACAATGGTTTTATTTTATCAACATCAAACCATGTCAGTTGATGTTGGGGTGATTTAAAATTTAAATCAAAGTACAGTTTGGATCAAGCCAACTGTCCCATCATTGTATGATCGACTATCATCATCATTACCAAATCTCCTTCATTAACATTGCGGCCGGTCGTCGGAGAATAAGACGGTCATATTCTTTGTATAAAAACTGTGAAAGAAATTTAAGAGATGAACCCATTAAATTCACAAAAATAATAAAATTTAAATTTGCTAGTTATTTTCCATGTTTAATGTTTCTTCATGCTAACCTTGCATCTACAAGCTTTTCTCTCCCTCATATATAGGTTTTCACTTCTTACATTATGACCAGTCCCTCTATTTAGCACTTCTCCCTAATTCTTGACAAGAAAAGATAAAGAGAAAAAATCTTTCTCCGCAAAAGACCATAATTTTCTTTGTTCATCTTTCTCCCTCTTCTTCTATATTTCTCTCTCTGGAATCTCTTATTTTTTTCTCTCCTAAGACCATCACCTTGTGTGTAGACAAATCCAGCCCTTCACTCATCTCTCTCTTCATACCCTCCAAGGGATAGTATTCTTTATTTAACCCAATGTCTTGATTCTTCCCTTAGCATCAAATAGGCAATGATGCTTGGTTTTTGGATATTTCTCAAGATGGCTGCATTCATTTCCAAATCCTTGATATGTAAATCTATGAGAGAAAGTCATCTTAATTCTTGGTTTTCTTTTTATTTCTTTTTTCTTCAATAATAACACGAGGGTTGTCGTATTATCATGTCACTTACATTCAACAGTCTAGATTCTTTCAAACTCGTCACATCTATAATCATGTTGAATCAATTTTATCCAATCTTTGACTACCTTAGCTGGGATATAAAATAGGTACTCTACACCTAGGGTACCCAATCATATGATACATAAGCTAAGAAACTATATGATACCTACATGAATCAAATCAAATAGTATAGTACTAGAAGGCAAGCTCTTAATAAGAATAACCCTACCATCCTTAGAAAGATATACGTGTCTCCAAGACGATAGCTTCCTTTTCATTCTCTCAACAATCTTTTCCTACATCAACACCTTCTTGAATGAAGCGTCCAAATGAAAACCCAAGTAATAAGATGGGCGAGAGCCAATCTTGTAACAAGATTCAAATTCAGATAATCAATGTTGGGAACATCTTTAATCCCGAATATGCACTCTTTGAGATATTAATCTGCAAAAAGAGAAATGGCCTCGTAGCAACAAAGACTGCAACTGATAAACCCGAGCTGAGTATTTTTTTTTTATCATTAACAACAATTTCACTAATCATCAAAGAAGAATACAGATGAACAAAGAAAGAACCACGATATGTGATTCAAAAACAAAGCATAACAGCAAAATAAATTACAAAGGGAAAGGAGAAAAAAAAAAAAAAAAGAAAAGAAAAAAGAACTGTACAAAATCCTATCCATCTGTCATCTCAATCTCCTCCCCCTAGGCAAACTGGCCCCAAAATCCACTCTGTTATTTGCAAATTGTAGACAAGAAATGGAAGGGGCATCCATGCCTACTAGAAAACCCTCCACTAATCCTTCATTCATTCTCCATTGTGTAAACCAACATGCTCAATGCCTCCACACAACATGGGGATTGAAACATGATCCCCATGTTTCAACCCCCTAGTACTCTAGGAAAAACCCATCTACATGCCATTCCCCAAAACAGTAAAGATAACTGAGGAGATGCTTCTTTCAACTTAACTTCTCCATTTCACCTAAAGCAGCATCTTTTACACCTGTAAAGCAAGACATTTAAGTTAACATGGTTGTAAGCTTTTTCCATATCAATTTTGTAAACTATGCTCAGGTTCCCACTCCTCAACCTAGAAGTAGAACCAAACATTCACCAGCTTTCATTAAAAAAAAAAATCCATCCGCTACCAAGACGCCATCCAAGATTTGCCTCCATCAAATAAAAGCACTCTAAGTTAGAGATATTAAGTGGCCAAATTAACTTATAATCCAGCACCTTTGGAAAGATATGGAAATTTTTTTGATGTCGATGTGTCCCAAACCTTTTTTTATATGAAGAAGGATGAAATGGTTTATATACATGAAATGATTAATGTATAAAGATATAAAATAGGTTGTTTGCCAAGGAGGCCAGCCAAAAATAGCAAAAAACCAAAAACAAACAAAATAAAATTACACTAATAGAATACACATGCTTCTAAATGCTACCCAACCATGGAATCAATCTCCACTACCACACATCTCCTCCACCGGTATAAAATAGAAAAACTCCATTCTACTGCCCCTCCTCTAACTTAACTGTTGTCCAACTAATTGCAGAACATCGCACATGATCCTGCGAGATGTTCAGCTCACTAGATAGCAAACAAGCCAGTCACACTAAATGAAGAAATCTCTAGGGGTGCCCTGGAGATTCCATCCAAGATATCACCAAAAATGAGTCTCGCACCTCCAGATTGTGAAATCCATGATCTCTTGCCTCTCACAATCTCACTAGAAAAACACAGATCTCCGCTCGTGTAGATTCCCCCTCTCCAATTGAACCTGAATAGACATGAAGAAATATGTCCACCATAATCTCTGATTATGCCGCTGATCCAGACAGGTTCCGGTTACCCAAAAGAGGATCCATCAAAATGTAGCCTTATAAGCCATTCTTGAGGTGGGTGCAAAGCTAGGTTATGTTGCTCCCTCCAATGGGGATGATTGAACAATGGTGGTCCATCATGATCTCAAAAACTACGATACCTCTAAACTCCTGTAGAAACCATCCAAGATGCAACCATCAGCATGACAGTTCATAATAGACCATGTGCTTCGCATTTGTCCTCAAAGATTAACCTGTTCTGCTCCCCCGAAGTATCCATAGAACTACGTAGAATACGGACATATACATCATCCTGTCCCAATTCCACAAATCTATAAAGCGACACTAATCTAACAACGAGCAGATGCCTGCACACACCACCCAATCTACATCAATCTGCTGGATAAAGAATATTGAAATCTGTTTGGTTATGTCATAATGAATGAACAGGTGGTCTACTAGTTCACCATGTTCTCTACACATGATGCATATGCATATGCTTGGGGATAAGGCCCAGTTTTTCATTTTTTTATAGGATACCATATGTGTTGACTCTATAAAGGATGGAGGTCCATAGAAAAGCCTTAACTCTAAGGGGTATGTGATTTCCATAGATGATGAGTTAAAAAGAAGATGAGGGGTCATTGTCATCTCCAAAAAAGAATGTGGATAGAACTCCTAGTGTCCAAGATCCAATTCCTAGAGTCCTGAATACTGGAGTCTAATGGCATCCTTTATTGATTCAAAGAGACTAGCTAGTCCTCCTAACTCAGCAGGTTTTGGATCTCTTCAGAAGTCAAGATTCCAAACCAGGCCATTAGAGGACCAAGAAAAGATATTAGAAACAAGAGTCTTTGTTACAAACAAGGTCAAACAAATGAGGGAAGCAAGATCTAAGAGTGGGCCCCCCCTACAAAACATCATGCCAGAAAAGGATAAGAGAGCCACTACCAACACAAAATTGACATGTAGGTAGAATAGACATGCAAGTGAGGAAATAGCCTTCCAAGGACTAATATAGCATATTCTAGCACAGAGATTGATGCCTCAACCATTATTATGTATCTCATAATGGACATCAACTTGAACCGCAAAAACTTTCTGTCCGTGCTAACCTTTGTAGCCATTTTTCCAAATCCTAGGAGAGCTAAATTTCAAGACATATGTTTCCCAAGCTTAGTCCCCTTTCATTCTTACTTTTGCACCCAAGTTCTAATTTTAAAAAGTGGAATTTTCTGTATCGTCCATCTTACCAAAGGAAGTCTTTCTGGGCTTTTCAATCCTCCTAGCCACATAGACTAGAATTCTACATAGAGAGGTAAGTAAAAGATGGAAAAGTTTGAAAATGATGATTGTAACAATGTCATCCACCCTTCAAGAAAATACAATTCCATATCCACATCACAATCCTTCTCTCCAGTTATGAGCAACCAAAATGTCGAGTACAATGGCTATCCCCTAAGCATAAGCCTAGGGAACAAGGAGGCCACTCACCAGTACAACACCCTAGCACCTCAGGAAAAAAATGCATCCTATCTAGGTTGGTATAGATTCCAACTATGCCGCTATTCTACAGATTGATTTTCAGTAGCAACATCATTCCAAAACGTCTTATAATAGAGTTGGCCCAGAAGACTTGGACCATGCCAGCTCCACAAATAGAATGATATCGCAGGCAAACTTGAGAAAAGGAATGGATACCTGCTCTTTTTTCTCTCTAAACCTCGAAATCAACCCCATCCCCTCAGCTCTTTTGTAAAAACAAGCTAAGCAGGTGAGCCACTAACAGGTAAAGAAAAGAAGATAAGGGATTCCCTCATCGCAAACCCCTGGACAAACCCATTAAAGAAGAACAGGAATAATACATGCCCAACATATCCTATAATACAATTTCTCCATCTCGCCCCAAAACTTTTTCATTATAGAATTGAATCCAGGATGTCCCATTCGACTGTATCATATGCGTTTTACAGGTCCAACTTGCAAATTAAGCCCTTCACCTCTGATCTAAATCCTTTACCACTTCGCTTGCTGACAAAATACTACCAGGAATCTATTGTTCAAATATAAAACACTTTGATGTCAAAGATAACATCCCCAATCACCTCCTTAAGACACAAGCCTAACGCTTTGGATAAGATCTTGTACATGGCTACACGCTGATGATCAACAGATAGGTCTGAAGTTTTTAATTTCCTTGCCCCCCCTTCTTGGGTTTCACACCAAAAAGTAGCATTGGCAATTTTATTGATTACCAATCTGATTTGACAAATCCCAAGAATCTTGGAAGAACGGCATTGTGAATCCATCAAAATAAAGTGCTTTCCCTTTATATATCTCCCATATAGCTTTTTTTATTTCACCCTCCCCAAAAGAGCTTTCCAGCCAATAACTCTGACCCTGAGACACCTTTTTGCCTCTGAATTTCCTACAGTGAATCTCAATTCCTGTTCCAATCTGCAAACCTTAAGTAATAAGATGTCAGAGCATCAATCATACTATCACTTTCCTCAATGATCTCTCATCCACATTAAACTACAATCAAAATTAGATTTGGATATGCCATTGGCCAGCTTATGGAAAAAGTGTGTACTAGGATCTCTTTCCTTGATCCACGTTGCCCTTAATTTCTGCTGCCAACATATTTCTTCTTGTTTCAACAAGAGGTCTAGATCACCTCTCATATCTCTCTCCTCCAATTCCTGCCTAAAAAAGGGCCCTAGTTTGTTCCGTTTTATTTACTCCAACAATACAGATTTTTGTGAAATGTGGAAACCCAAAAGTGTTCCTATTTCATGTCTTAATTATTTCCCGAACACACTTCAATGATTTCATTAACCAGAACCCTGCCCACCCAGACCTTGTGATATCCCTTTCTGACCACCATTTCTCAATGGATATCCCTGTATGACAAATGGATCAACCACATGTTCTCAAAACAAAAAAGTGATGGTCCTTGACTACACACTTTCGATGAGAGTAAGATGGGGTAGTGGTCCGATGTGGATCTGGGAGGATGTTTTAAGCAAGGTTCGCCATATCGATGTCACCTGGCATGTCGCTAGGTGACATTGGCGACATGTCGGCGACATGGTGTAAAAAAGGGGAAATGTCGGGGAAATGTGGAGAAACCATGGATTTTTGTCCCAAACTTTAAACATGTCTAATTAAGACATAAATGCATCCAAATACATCAAAAAATACAAAAAAAAAATGCCTACACATTAAAAGTAATTACTTGAGGGGGGTTAACTTACACGTTGTAGGGTCTGTAAGCTGTAAAAAAAGATGCTACATCTAATTAAGCCAAACTAAAAGTGAATGTAAGTCAATTAAAAGATTTATAAAACTAGAAATCAAGTGTCATATCTATGAAGGGGAAAAGAGAAATATGGGGGAAATAATGGGGAAATCTAGGGAAATCTGGGATTTTTGATGGGTTTTCCCCTCAAGTTTTAAACAACCCTACGTAGTGTCTAAATACATCATAATACATAAAACAAAAATGCAAAAAATATATGTCTAACATTTTTTTTAATTTTTAAAAAATTTTCAAAAAAAATTGAAAAAATTCCCCCATGTCCCCGACACCTGATTTCGTGTCGCCCACCTTGGAATTGGCAACATGTCGCCCGACATTGTATACACTGGTTTTAAGGGATAGGAAAATGTTTGTCCCAATCAATCAATGCCAGTACCAGTATCTACCCAATCTACAACATAATGCATTCTCCTGCGTGCGCCTTCAACATTAGGGAAGAGGATAATAAAATTGCAATTGCAAGCTTCTCCAGAAAGGTTGACGAGTGCAATTCTGGTAACATCTTCATGAAGTTATGATGAACAAGATGCCAATATCTATTATAGAATGTCTGGTCGACCCATTAGGACCAAGTGCTTTATACCTGTCAAGTTCCCAAGACCCAAGACAATCTATTCTATTGCAAAAGGCTTCTTGATAATACCCTTGTTTTAGAGAAATATAGCCTGACTCAATACCATCTAGAAGAGGTATGTAAACCACACCTGATAAGATTCTTATATTTTTATTTTAGGATAAGCATTTTCTTTTACTCTCTCATTGAAGGCAAAGACTATTCTTTAAAATTGACAGCTGGAATCTTCAAAAATATGCTTTTATTTTCATATCTCCCCCCGACCCCCCCAAACTGCTTCTCATTTTGATTCCCTCTTTAAAAGCTTTTAGTTTTTGCAAAATACAAACCTCAGGGGAACAGAAAAACTGGAAGCTACCTCACCACTCCTAATTTTACACAAATTCTTTAAATTTAAGCCACATGTTCTCACACTTGAAATCCCCAGACTTCTGAGCATGACTCCAACAAACCAAAGAAATAGGGATATGATCTGAAGTGGACCTAGGAGGTGCCAACTACTTGATCAAACCAAATATCTCCCCTCTTTGAGTAGATGAGAAATTAGATAAACACGGACTCACTTAGAAGTTTGCCCAAGTGAACTCTGCCCCCATGGATAGTAGATTAATCAACTAAGTGATTGCTGAGATTCACGCTGGAACATCAACTTTGAATTTTAAAGAGAGGGTTTGAAAACATATTTATTCAAGAATGGCATTCCGCTGGATAATATGGATCAACCCTTCTTCTTGTGCCAAAGATCTTACCATTTCCGAATCCAAAGGAGTTGCAAATGGATCTGCTGGTTCACCTAATATGATCTGACAAAATCAGAAAAAGTCTCTAGAATGAGAATAAATAGATCAATCAGTGTTCAGAGTACCTAGATACAAAAATAATTTCATTTCTAGATACCATAATCAATAAATTTTCAAGAAATTGACATGCAGTAATCTAATTTTTCACAAGTAAATTTATGAAACTATTTATGCAATTCCATTCTTATAAAATCAATACGCAGATCTGTTGTTTTGAGGAAAAAAGTAGTGTTAGCAAGCATAAT
>JAUPMG010269224.1:0-19537 GCA_031762675.1 Pachysandra terminalis
TGTCCATCTCTCGAGTTACCTCTAATTTGGGCCCATTAGAAAAGCCTGCCTATATGGTCTAGGGTCCATGACCCAAGCCCATTTGAATAATCTTTAGTTTGGGCCCATCATTTGGGCCAATTACAAAAGCCTGCCTATATGGTCTAGGGTCCATGACCTAGGATCCTCTTCATGCATTTTGAATCCATGCTGGCTAGGCCCATGGCCCAAGCCTATTTGAATAATCTCTAGTTTGGGTCCATCATTTGGGCCCATTACAAAAGCCTGCCTATATGGTCCAGGGTCCATGACCCAAGACCCCCTTCATGCATTCGGAGTCCACCTTGGCTAGGTCCATGACCCAAGCCCATCTTGGAGTTACCCTTAATTTGGGCCCATTAGAAAATCCTGCTTATATGATCTAGGGTCTATGACCCAAGACCCTTTTCATGCATCAAGAGTCCATATCCATGGATCCATGATCCATGTGCATTAGGATAGGGTCCCACCCGACCGTGGGGTGATCACAACCTCGATTGGCAGGGTATCACAAATAGGATTATGGTTGATGTCAGAGATAGGATTTCTGGGTTGATGTTGAATATCCAAGAAAATAGGGATAATAGGGGTATTTCGGCTGAGTTCACTACCACCATGGAGGTTGTTTGCCATTGGGAAGCTCCTCCTTCTGGTTGGCACATGCTGAATTGTGATGGCTCTCTCTCATCGAACTTGGCTGGATCTGGAGGAGTTATAAGAGATAGCAATGGGTTTTATGTGTTAGGATTTTCAATAACTAAAGAGCCTGATCAGATTCTCATCCATGTGCTAGAGGCTACCTCAGTGGGCATGAAATTTGTTGTGGAAGCCAGTATTAGCAATTTGATTGTTGCCACTGACTCTATGGACTCTGTTATTATCCTGTCCAAACCTCACATTTTGGAGGTGCCTTGGAAGGTTAGAGATCTCTGTTCCACTATCATAATCAGAGAAATAGAATGGAAGAGGTGAAGTTTGTTCATGTGCTCAGGGAATGCAACTCACCAGCTGATTACTTAGATGGTCTTTATAGCACTCCTAATGAGATTAAGGTTTGGAGCTTTAAGGACCTCCCGGAGAACGTCAAATGTAGTCTACATAAGGAAAAACTGGGCAAGAGGTACTGGAGGGGCTAAGCTGCTGGTGAGGCTTGTTATGTGGATTCTTGGGTGTGTGAGTCAGGTGAAATGGGTGTGTGTGTGTGGGTGGGTGGATGCCTATGTATCTGGGTGTGCATGTACTGTCTGTTCCTTTTTTTGTTGTGGCTGGAGACAAGGTCTCAGGTGAGGGAGGTGAGGGGTGTGTGCTTACGTAGGAGGTGATGATTTGTTTTATGTACCTTTGGGTGATTTGCTTGATCTCGGTGAGGGAGGTAAGGGGTGAGGGTGTGAAGGGAGGGTTGAAATCTATTCTCTTCTATTCCATGTGGTTCCTTGTATTGTTGCTGCTCTTTTATGTTTCAGGTAGGTTCTGCTCCTGCCGGAGACTTGTTGTCCTATTTCGTGAAGGCCACAACTCATCTGGATGCTCAGGGTACAGTGTTGCAGCCTTGGTTCTATCACAGTTAGATTTGCTTGATCTGTTTCAGATTAAGGTTAAGGTTATGGGTTTGGTGAGGGTGGCGAGGGGTGTGTGCTTCCTTGAAGGGGGGGGGGGGGGTGCATATATTATTTTGTGGGTGCTTTGACTTCACAGGGTGAGGCTGGTGAGGGGTGCGGGTTGTCTGCTACCTTTCCTTGGGGGATTACTATTCCACTTGGAGTATGTGGTGGGTTTACTGGAGGTGCCATTATGAATCTGGTTGTGGGTTGACTTGGGTATCAAATATGGAGTTATATTTACTTGGTGAACTCCTTGGGTGTCTTACTCATCCTTGGTGTGACGGCGATGAGATGTGGATGATTTGGCTGTCTATCATTACTTGGTTGCCCTTCTAGTGTGAAGTGAAGTGTATTTGGGCGGCTACTGTTGCTGATCGTGGTTTAGTTTACTTTTTGGTGCCAAATCGATTTTCTTGGTTTGGATCACCCTTGGTCCAAATTGGTTTGAGCTTGTATTGTTGCTTTCTTCTTATTTAATAAAACTCAGAATTTACCTGTTCCAAAAAAAACATTCAACTTAAACATTCTGTCACAGACATACCCCTTCCCCACAAATATCTCGTTCTTAGCTATTACATACTGGTCAGGCTCTATAGTCTGTTTAAAACCAGCCTTATTCAGGAGAAAACCAGAAACTAAATTCTTCATAATTTCAAGAGTATGAAGAACATCCTTTAGCAACACCGTGCGGCTAGAGGTGAACGTCAATTCCACGTCACCTACTCTCACCACCTTAGAAGTGTGAGAATCTCCAAGAAGAACTTTCTTATCACTCTCTACAACGGATTATGATTTGAACCAGCTTCGATCATGGCAGATGTGCTTGGAAGCACCAGTATCTACCCACCACCCATCAGTTCCTTTCAATATGTTTACCTCAGTAATCATGGCAACAAATTCTTCTTCAGTCACGTTTTCCTGTCCAACAGGTGCACATTTTCGGGATCTGTAGACCTTGGCTTTATGCCCAGGTTTGCCACATACAAAACAGTAGAACACTGTTGTATTAGCATTTGCATTCTACCTGTCAGGGGGTCCTTGGTAATTCTTGTTGGGTTTTGGGTTTCCATGGTTCTGAGCCGGATAGGGTATGTTCGTCAGTATCTTCCTCTGTGGTTTCATCTTGTCCTTGAGTTCGTAATCACCCATACTCACAAAGTAACCTTGCTTGAAGGTTCATAGTGCAGTTCATTCCTTCTTCTTCTATATGCAGACGCGTAATAAGGCTTTCTAGGGAGAATTCCTTGGTTTTGTGTCCAGGGAATTCTTGAACTTTTTATAAGAAGGAGGGAGCTTATCAATTACAGCAGTCATTTGGAACTGCTCACCGATTTGCAGTCCTTCAGAAAGAATTTCATGCACTATAAGTTGTAAATCATGGGTTTGGGTCACTACAGACTTTCCATCAGCCATTTGGAACTTAAAGTATCTGCTAACATTATACTTTTTAGTTACAGCCTCTTTTGTATTATATTTTTTCTGGAGGGCTATCCATAAGTCTCTTGCAGTATGGAAGGTCTGTATGTAATAATCATATAGGTCATCTGACAAACACTTCAGTATGTGTTCCTATAAATAAAGTCATCATTTTCCCATTTCTGCACAATGTCCGATTGTGCATCAGTATCTCCAGTCTCAGTAGTTTTATTCCTAAGGTCTTCTTCACTAAGGATGTTGGCCACTTTCATAAGGGTAAGGTAGAACATCATTTTTTGTCTCCATTAAATTATAAAGGTTTATTCTGGTTACTAGGTCCGGTAACAAGTATAACAAAAGGATTCTCCATGAATCTAAGAAACATCTTAAAATTGTTGGAATTATTGCAGAGAATTCGATCAGACAATACCTTTTTCATCCAATTAAATCTGTATGAAAGAAATAATATTACTTCACTGTTCAGTTGAGGCAGGGTTGAGGCGTGGACCAGTTGGTCTCTTTAAGATGTTTCGTGTCTCTGCAAGGACTTTTCGAAAGAAGTTGCATGATGCCCCTAGGATACAACAGCCCACTCAACTGTGTTTTTCCTCTTTCTGTTCTGCACTAACAGAGCGGAATGAACCCACCAAGCAATGGTAGAAACCTTTTTATCGTTGGAAATATTGCAGAGAATTCGATCAGACAATACCTTTTTCGCCCAATTAAATCTGTATGAAAGAAATAATATTACTTCACTGTTCAGTTGAAGCTGGGTAGAGGCGCGGACCAGGTCGCTCTCTTTAAGACGTTTCGGCGCCTCTGTAGGGACTTTCCAAAGCAGGTAGAAGTTGCACGACGCCCCCAGGATAAAACAACCCACTCAACTGTGTTTTTCCTCTTTCTATACTGCACTAATTGATAGGAACGAACCCACCAAACAATGGTAGAAACCTTTGCCCAGCAATGCAAAACAGAGCAATCGATAATAGCAGAAATCAGAGAGAAAACGAGAGCATAAACGTGAGTTGAAGTTGTATTTTGTTCTATGTAGAAACCCCATCTAAATAGAGAAAAAAATCAGAATGTTGTGATTGTTCGTGGAAAAGATATTGTGCTGATATTTAGGGCTTCGTGAACATGTGGGATACTAAGTCTCAAGACAGTTTGAAGAAGTGGAAAGGCTTAGTCTCACGGCAGTTGCCAACGGATAAATCAAGTCAAACAAATCAATTTGGGTTTGTCCAAAAAGATAGAACCACGCAAGACCGATCTGATCCGAACCAAACCGTGTTGTGCCGTGCCGAGCCGAGCTGACCGATAGACTATGTGCGCGTGTATGTGCATGCGAGCGCACGCACGTTAAGGTTTTCTGGAGCCGCCGTCCGAAATCCTCTTGGACCGGCCTTGGCTCGTCAGTTGGCCTCACTGGCATGAGCCCTCCTTGTTCCTCTTCACAAGCTCATAAGGATTATGGAATGAGATGGTATATATACCTCTCCCAAACTCTCATGTTTCCAATGTGGGACTAAGGAAACACACGCAAAGCTGAAACTAAAGAGACCAAGCTTCAAATTTTGAAAACAACGAAAATGAGGGGTTGTTATTCAAACAACCCAACAATCCCCCCTTCTTTTAATAAAAAAACAAAAGAGATAAAACAGTACAAAAGAAAAATGTTGGGCAAAGAATGAATATTATGCATAGTGAAGGTGCCAGTGACTTGAACCTTCATTTAGTGTTTCAGTAATTCCTGTACTAGAGTCGAAGTGAACAAGTCTTGAACTACAACTACTTAAGGGCACATAAAACTACGTCACACACATAACATTCAAAGTTTCTACATATGAGTTCAATAGCCAACACATTACGATCTTGTGCTTAATCCCAGATTCTCGAGTGTTCTAGAGAATAAGCCCAATTCTAATAGGAAGCGGCCTCACTTCCACACTCAAATAGGTGAATCTATCAAGGATGCTCCTGTAACTACTACATCCCACTCAATAGAGCTATAAATCTCATTAAGAGAATGAATCTCATTTTTGTAAACGTTACAAGATTATTATACACTTTACATCATAGGAATGGACTGTGAGTGTGAACTCCAAACAGTGCATTTCACATGTCAAATCACTCTATGATTCCTTCTTCCCTTTGAACATAGTTCTTGGGATCTCCAGTCCCTAGGTTAGGTATCCTCATAGGTGATTTATTTCTCTATGAACCTACGTACCCCTCCCTTCGATGTATTCCAGATCTTCTCTCTAGCTAGAGGTTTAGTCAATGGATCTGCGATATTATCGCCCGATCTAACAAAATCAACATTCATGGTACTAAAGTAGATACATGCTCTCACAGTATTGCGTTTTCTTCTTACAGATCTGGATTTCCCATTGTTATATTTATTATGCACTCTGCTTATAGCAGCAGTGCTATCATAATGTATTAAGACAGGTGGTATTGTATCATCCCATACGGGAATCTCAGTTATTAGGTCACGTAACCATCCTGCTTCTTCACTAGTTGAAGCTAAAGCTATAAGTTCAGCTTCCATGGTAGGTTTTGCAATGATCTGTCGTTTCTTGGACTTCTAAGATACAGCTTCACTATCCAACATAAATACATAACCAGTGGTAGACATGGAATCACAAAAAAATGTATTCCAATCAGCATCCCTGAATCCCTCAAGGACAGTGGGATACTTATGATAGTGGATACCATAATTTAGAGTTTTCTTAAGATATTTCATGACCCTGTTTACTGCAACCCAATGTACAGAGTTGGGTCTACTAGTAAATCTGCCTAGTACTCCTACAACATAGGCTATGTCAGGTCTAGTACAATCTGTGGCATATCGTAGATTCTGATTAAATGCATCAGAATTTGAATCAGAAGGAAGTAAATGCATGCTAGGGTCAAATGGTGTGCAGACAGATTTACAATCTAATTATATTTCTTAACAATTTTCTCAATATAGTGAGACTAATCTAGGACTATACCATTATCAATTTTAGTAATTTTTATACCAAGTACTACAGTTGCTTCACCTAGATCTTTCATATCGAAATTACTACTAAGCAGCTTTTTAGTCTCACTTATTACTTTTAGATTAGAACCAAATATTAAAAGATCATCTACAGATAGACACATGATGACATGGACTCCATTAAATATTCTATGATAAATACATTTATCACTATCATTTGTTCTAAATCTATTGTCAATTACAATTTGATCAAATTTATCATGCCAATATTTAGGTGCTTGTTTTAAACCATTTAATGATTTCATTAGTTTGTATACTTTATGTTCATCACTAGAAGCTACAAAACCATCAGGTTGATCCATATGAATTTCTTCTTCTAAATCCTCATTCAAGAAAGCTGTTTTTACATCCATCTGATGTATTATTAAATTCTTTATTGCTGCTATTGCAATAAGTGCTCTAATAGAAGTAATTCTGGTGACAGGGGAATAGGTATCAAAGAAATCAATGTTTTCTTTTTGTCTAAATCCTTTAGAATTTAATCTAGCCTTATATTTATCTATTGTTCCATCTAGTTTTAATTTTCTCTTAAGAATCCATTTGCAACCTATAGATTTACATCCAGGAGGTAACTCTACCAATGTAGTGATCCGGATCCAGAAATTAATAGAATAATTGAAATTGGGATTATTTAAATGAATTAAATAAGTATAAACAGAAATCTTGAATTTATTTGATTGTTTATGCCTTTAAGTAAATGTAAAAATTGAAAATAGTTAGCATAGAAGTGTGAACTACTCGGGTCGCGTGGACTCCAGATAGATCGGGTTGATTGGAATTACTACTATTCATTGGGTTCTGGTGTGAATGGTCACCCATATAAGTCATTTTAATGCAAAATAAACTCAAAAATAAGATTTGACTATGGTCTAATGTAATGACCTAAATCTATTAAGAAAATTTTGTTTTTATTTATTTAATTTATTTGATAATTTAATTGACATGTGCTTACATGGTTTATGAATTAATTAGACATAAGGAAGAAATTATAACTTGACCTTTATATGGGGGGCCGTAGTATAATTAAATTTATAATGGGATAAAAAATTAGTAATTTAGAGTTTTAAATTTCAATTCTCAAACGCACCAAGACGTGCGTTGAAACAGTCGGAAGCGGATCCTCTGTGGGTGGAAATCAGCTGTGGGCTACGCTGTTGACCTCGCTGTGAAGTTGCCTGTGATTGGTTTAGAAAACCGAAAAACAAAAATCTCTCCTCTATGTTTCTGGTTTTCAAAGTTTTATAAAGTGTCTGTTCCGCTGTAACATCCTCTCTGCAATTAAATACGAACAAGAAAAAAAAAAACACAATCTGTTCTCTCTCTGTTGGTTTTTAAAGTTCTAAAAAGTGCATGTTCCCTCCATCATCCTCTCTACAACTAAAGAAGAACAAGAAGAAAAACAAGTTCGTCCTCTCTCTCTCTCTCTCTCTCGCTCGCTGTTTCTGTTTTTCAAAGTTTTAAAAAGTCTGTTCTCCTCCATCATCCTCTCTACAACTAAAGAAGAACAAGAAGAAGAAAAACAAGTTCGTCCTCTCTCTCTCTCTCTCTCTCTCTCTCTCTCTCTCTCTCTCTCTCTCTCGCTGTTTCTGTTTTTCGAAGTTTTAAAAAGTCTGTTCTCCTTCCCTCCATCATCACAATGCCGTCAGCTCTCAGAATTAATTCAGAGAAGCTCTTCAATTCTATAATTCCCACGATTGCCCTTCCATCTCCACCCTCGGCAACGATGATGACAACGTATGCTCCGATGATATCGTCCACGTGGCAATGAACCTAGACGATGCTTACCTCCGGGACTCCATGGCTGTCATCCTCTCCGTCCTCCAACACTCATGCCCTGAAAACGTCCACTAAAAAGTGAATTCAGTCTTTATAGTGCTATGGATCGTATTATTCTAGTATCCCTCGAGGAAATACTTGTGAAAAATTGGAAGGATCTTCAATGGAAGGATTTCAATTTTCAAGTTCTGTTCAAGCCTTCATCAGATTGCAGATAATTCCCTCCCAATCGCAGTTTAATATATATATATATATATATATATATATATGGAATCATGTAGAAAAAGGGTAAACTAGAGATTGCTCAAAAGCTTTTCGATGAAATGCTTGTGCGAACGAACGTCTCGTGGAATGCTACGATTTCTGGGTATGCTAAGTGGAGAAAAATGGAGTGAAGCTCTTGATCTTGTCATGTTGTCGTGAAGCTTTTGATCTTGTTTGTGGTGAGTTACCTTCATCATATTATGGAAAACAAATTCATTCCCTTGTTTTGAAATCTGGATGGCAAAGACAGATTCACTAGACTGCTACAAATAAGAGAGAGAGAGAGAGAGAGAGAGAGAGAGAGAGATGGCTGCAACAAATCTCTGGGCTTTTTTTTTTCTTGTTCATCTTTAACTTCAGAGGATGATGGAGGGGGAAGTAAACACACTTTCTAAAACTTTGAAAACTAGAAACATAGAAAGAGATATTGCTACAAGTAAGAGAACATTCTGATAGTTTCTGAGTTTATCATAATTTTTAGGTTTTATTATTTTGTTTTGGATTTCTGATAAGTTTTTTCTACAATTTGTTCGACGATTATTCAAAGGTGAAGAGTGATGTTCGTTCAGAGAGAGAGAGAGAGAAAAGAGAACGGTCAATTCGTTTGACCATTGAAAAAAATTCAAACTGATTAACCTGAGGTTAACGAAGGGAAACTCCCTCGTTTCTTGTAGCAACGTGGCACTTTTTCCGAGTGATGTTCTTTCTTGTAGCAACGTGGCACTTTTTCCGAGTGATGTTCTTTCTTGTAGCAACGTGGCACTTTTTCCGAGTGATGTTCGTTGAGAGAGAGAGAGAGAGAAGAGAACGGTCAATTCGTTTGACGATTGAAAAAATACAAATTGATTAACCTGAGGTTAACGAAGGAAACTCCCTCGTTTCTTGTAGCTACGTGGCACTTTTTCCGCCACGGCAAAAAATGCTACAACGCGTTACAGGAACGGGTGCTCAAAGGATGGTAGAGAGAAGAGAGCGATCAATTCGTTTGACCATTGAAAGTATTGAAAAATAAAAAATAAAATACAAATTGATTAACCTGAGTTTAACGAGAGTTTCGTTAAACTCTCGTTTCTTGTAGCAACGTAGTACTTTTTCCGTCCATAAAAAGTGCTACAACGTGCTATAAGAAGTGGGTGCCACAGAGGATCCGCTTTCGAAACGGTTATAGCAACGTGGCTTTGTGCGTGAGTTTAGGGTTGATCCCTATATCCCTAGTCTTTCACTCGTGGGAGCAAATTCTCAAATCTGTTGTGCTGGAGTGAGAGAGGAGAAAGACTGGGAGAACTGATTGATATTGAGAGATTAAGGATGAGGAAAGAGGTACCTAACTTAGCCAAATTTGCACAAAGACTGAGAGAACTGGTTGATATTGAGAGATTAAGGAAGAGGAAAAAGGTACCTAACTTAGCCAAATTTGCACAAGAGACGAGAAAAAGGAGAAGATAGGAAGAGAAGGAAAGAGAGAAGATGAGACAGATTCTACATTGATATTTTTGGAATCTGAAATTGGTAAGTATCTTATTTTGTATAATTTTCATTGTGGTGCATGATTGATTTATGTTTTCAAGAGAAGGTGCATGAGTTCTATGAATTTAATCTTTGAATTTTCGTTGTATTCTATTCGTTTTTGTGTGTTTAAACCATGTGATTTATGATTAGATGTGTTAATCTATTCGAATGTGATTACTATGTAATTTACCTGTGTTTATACATGATTTCAAAATTTATGATGTTTAATCAGATGGTAGAAAATAGACTAGGAGACTGAGGATGGCGGAACTCTGTTATGCAAATCCAACAGTGTTTGGTTGACCGAATAGTTTGACCGGTCGACCATGACACCACAGCGAGTTCAAAACAGTGAGTTGGATTTAGCGGCCTGGTGACAGTCCGACCAATCCGATAGTGCCCGGTTGACCGGCAAGATTGCCCGGTCAACCGGCCAACGATAGATGAGGCACTACACAGTGGCCGGTTGATCGGCCAGAGTGTCCGGTCAACTGGACAAAGACATACAGTGATGTATTAGGGGGAGAATCTAAAGGTTTGAGTGGTCGGTTTGGCTAGAGTGTTTATGGTGCAATATGTTGGGATCTAAAGGAGGTATAGGGCAATGGACCCCACTGAGAGAACCTACCTTGATGCACACAGCACATGCTGACCTTACTGAACACACTCCTTGATTGGTCTTCAGCGTAGGATGTAAATGTAAGAACCTCAATAATCCCTAAAAATCTTAACTTGAGATCTAAGGGTAAAATAGTAATTTGATGATTTGGTAATTTGATTTTATTTATTAATTAGGATTAAAACTCTTAAAATCCTTAATCCTATAAGACACACTAGAAATTCCTTAAGTCACTAAAATTGATCAGGTCAGCTAGATAGATTCAAGATTAGAGGTGGCAATGGGCCGGGTCGTAATCGGGTTGAGGCTTAAACAGGTTGGGTCGGGTTCAACCCGTTTGCCAACAGGTCGGGAGAACCTCAACCCGAACCCAACGCACCCATAAAATGGTCGAACTCGCTAATCTGTTTGAATTTTAATTAATTAATTAATTAATTAATTAATTTAATTTTAAATTAATAAAATCGTAAATCATCCTATTTAACATTATATTTTTAATAAATATTGTCAAAAAATAATAAAAAGAAAATACTAAACGGGTCAAAGTGGGTTTGGCGGGTTGGGTTCGACCCGTTTACCAACGGGTCGACAACCCGAACCCAACCCATTTATTAAACGGGTCAAACCTAACCCGTTTAGTCGGGTTGGGTCGTAAATTGCCAGCTCTACTTAGGATGCAGTGTTGGTCAAATAACTGAACTTAACTGTTAAATAAGAAATGAAATCAATTAGCAAGATAATAATTGGTTTAGACAGCCTAAGAGATTCATTTTAATCCCCTAAATATATTTACAACATAATTAATTAATAGGATAATTAAATTGGAGGAATAGAGTTAGAAACCAAGTTTTGCCCCTGTAGCTGTTTTAAATTACAAGTTTGCCCTTAGAGCCTTTAAATAGAGAACATATGTCTCATAACCTCATATCTCTCTTTCTTTTTCTCATTCATATGGAGCTCATGGAGAAGAAGAGGAGGGGAATGCTCAAATTCCCGATGCAAGGAGGAGCGACCCCAGACGCAACCCGTGAATCTCCAACTAGGATTTGTTACTATTACTCTATCTTTTCAAGTTGGGAGGTTTACCTCTCTAAGTTGTATATTGGCATATTGTTCCACTTGTTGTAATATATGAAAGCGTCGTTGATTGCGTAAAATCAGATTCTCTAGATCAGCCATTGGTCCTTCGAGATCGTGAACCACACAATTGTCTGACTTACAGTTGGTCACACATCGGCCGATTTATCATAACAATCAATTTACGCAGTTTGACTCACATAACCTGTTTTTCAGGTGAACTTGCAAAAGTTCTGGCACGCCCGCGACCGAGAGTGAGAACCACAAATCGACAGGGATAGGCGGATTTGGTCATTTCCGAACCAACAGATGTCGGGTTTAAAACGGTTTTGATTGCCCACCTTACCCATTATAATGGTGTAAACCAAACCCGATCCGGACCCATTTATTGCTACTTTTTGAGACAACTAACCTCTTTAACTCATAGTCATAATTCCATACACTCGTGACACAAACATCTTGTGTATAGAAATCAGGTAGAATTAAGGTCAATGTGTAAATAACCTGAAAAATCCCCAAAAAAATATAACTTAAAATCTTAAGGGTAAATTAGTAATTTGAGGATTAGTAACATAATTTCAGTAATTAATTAGGATTAGAGCACTTAAGATCAATTATTTCATAAGACGCACTAGAGATTTTCTTAAATCCTTAAAACTGATCAGGTCAGCCAGATTTAACTTTAGAAATAGAATAGGTCATATAATCTAATTTAGTAATTAAATAAGAAATAAAATGTTTTACCGGCTTTAATATTCCGATTTATGCATGTTTATGTCTTAAACTATGGGATGATTCTTCCTTTTGTTTTGATCGCCAATTGGATTAAATCCGACCATGCGATCATGCTTGTGATGTTTGTTTGGTTTTGGTGCTATACATAGTAGACTAGCCTTTGTGTGTATGAATTAATGGCAAAGTTGTAAAATCATGTGTGGGATGAGGTGTATGGTTGAGATTAGAGTAGTTGTGTCTGTGTGGTTGAGATTAGAGTGGGTAGAGTGGTTGTGATTGTAAGGCTTAGATTTAAAGTGATTAGGTTTGGAGGGCTAAGATTTAGACACATGTAAGGGGTTGTTGGCTTGAATGAGAGAAAGGAATCTCATGTTTTCTCTCATTTGGTTTTGGGGTTTGTTTGGCTTGGGAGCTTGAGAATGGAGAATGGAGGGCTTGAAGGAGAATGGGAGAAAAGCTTGCATTACTAGGGTTTCATGTTGTTTTTGCTTGCTTGGTAGAGGTAAGTGAATACTATCATGAATGTATATAGATTCATCTTGGATTTCCTAACATTCCACAACCTTTCAGGTTCACATATTTGTTAGAATGATTTCAATGTCTCATGTTATCTTATGAGTGTGATATCGTGTTTTGGAATGAATTTTTGATGAAATATTGGTATGGAAATGCTCATGGATGATTTAAATAGGTTGTAAATCAAATTTGGGGAAAACCCCCTCTGTTTTTAGCCTATACGTGACGTTCGGCAGCCTCTTCGGCTCGCCGAATGGGTCACTGAAAACTTTCTGGAACGTCGGCGGACTATTCGGCTCGTCGAATAGGTCGCCGAGCATGAACATCTCGCCGAGTTTGGTTCGGCGGCCCGAAATTGACCTCGGTGCGCCGAAGAGGTCATCGAGAAGTAATCCCCATGAAATGTCGCCGAAACTCAGTTCGGTCCGCCGAGCTGGTCACTGAGGCAGGTTTTGGTGCGCCGAAGACCTCGCTGAACCTAGCATGTTGGTCTTATACTGTGATGTTGAGTAATAAGTACACATTTATATGGCTTGTGATTTGAATTAATGAATTATGCACTTGAGTATGATTGAAATGGAATTCTCACCTTGTGAGTTGGCTAGTGTAGCCCTGTATGGCAATTCATGGAACATGTGGGGTATGCTCCTAAGTAATCACATTTCACCTTGCATGTAACTTAGGATCAACCTAATTCTATCAAGTATGACATTGGAATGCAATTATTATATTACATGCTTCCTCATGGACCCGTTTCCATGGGATGGTAAATATGAATGTTAGACCTGGATTGGTCACTACACTTATAGTTGATGGTACATCTGGCACATTAGACGTGAATGCCTATTTAACTTTATGCAATTGCTTCTCAGTGGTTCCACTTCGTGTTGTTTGAATTATAAATTGTATTCTATGTGAGATTATGATTGACACTCTGGATTTGTTGTGATTACACCTTATACACTACGAAATGACTGTTTAGCTAGCGTGCACTTCTTCACTTGCACAGCATTGACTCGAGACCATAGCTTGGTCAAGAGAAACACCTTGTTTTCGAGACTGCACGGTTGAGTCTCGTGATTTAAATAATAATGAGAGTGATGTGAACCCCAAGTCTAGTGAGGAGACCGGCAATGACGAGTTGAGGGATTGGCTACCCCAATAGACTCTCTTATCGCCTAAGAGCTGTGAACCCAAGGATCCGCATGTTGGTGTAAGCTTGGATGTGATATCATAGAGAGATAGATCTCTATAATATGTCAAGTGTCATGTTTTCCTGAGGGATACCGCAGGTAACCGCAAGTCTAGGCATTTTGCCACTGATCAAAAATAAGGTAGGGCGATTGTGTCATCTTGGTTGAAAGCCCCTAAAATTATGTTGTACACGTAGAATAGTTATATTCCTTAGACCGTTATCACGGGGGGATGATTTCAGGTTGCTGGAACACCCTGGGGCGAATTTAGGTTGCTGGGACACCTCGAATAGAGACTGGATTTGAAGGAAACATGTCATCTTGTACATACTGACAGAGATGCATTTGCATTGCATACTAGACTGTTTGTTAGTTCTCCGTGGTGATTACTGTATATAGGTGCACAACATGCATAATAAATAATTGACCACATGCATCACTTTTATTGTGATATCTTATTTTTATGAACTGGGAGTATTGTGAATGATTAGATTATTGGATAGTCTTATATATTCCTGATATTATTTACTTGCTGGCTAATATAGCTCATGCTTTTTAGCAACAACTTTCAGGTTCATTAGTCGAGGTGGCAGCTGTGGAGATCGAGGTCTAGGAGAACCTTTCGTTTCATTGAGCTTGGTCACGATGAGAGAGAACTTGGTTGGGTACATCACTCTGATAGAACATTTATTTTACTCTAGAGTTAGATTTTCCTTTTCTTAGAATTTATCAGATTTAGAATTTGTATGATTAGTTACTTATATCTTACTAGAACAACATTATAAATTCCACTTATGTTTGACCATCGTTATCCACTCCCATAGAAATATGGGATGAAGGTTACGACTAAATTAGAAATTGAAAATTTCTGATTTGGTTCGTGACACAATGTCTGGTTTATTAGAGAGCAATGTTTTGAAAACTGGACCAAACAGATGGGTTGAACCATCAGGCATCAACCGGACATTACAATCTTGATCCGGTTGGATACTCATGACCAATGTGAATCGAAAGCCTACAAAAAATGGGTGTGAGCCAGATTGAATGAGGGTTTACTCATACATTTTCTTCAATTAAATATTTTTTCTGATGTCTATTTGAACCATTGGTTGACCAGGTAGAACCAGAACCCATTAGTTGGAATCAGCTTTATCCTTGAATACCACCACTTATCATGAAAACTGAATACCCATTAGTTGAAATGAAAGCTTTATTGGTTGGAATGAAAGTTCGATTTTAAAGCTTTTAATTTTTAAAAATCAAGGATAAAACTTTCATCTTTCTCTCATTGATTCACTGCAGGCCGTAATTTATTTGCTGAGCAATGCTAAAGAGAGTGATTCATTATATGCTACAGAGTAAATTTTTTGCTGAGCAATGCTAGAGACGATAAATGCGGTGAACGGAAGCGGTTTGCAACCTTGGATTTTTTAGAGCAAGGTCCAAGATATTTAAAAGATTGGGACATGAGACAGTTACTTCAAGAGAGCGGGGCTAGAAGAGCAAGGAAATTTGAATCTTTGGGGACTCTTAATTACATTGGATTGTTGAGATACCTGCAAAAACCCAGTTGAAGAAGCAGAAGGATAGCTGGCCAAAAAAAACGCAGAGCTCCTGATGGTGGTGGCATCATTGATTGCAGCCATGGTTTTTCAAGTTGGAGTAAACCTTCTTGGTGGTGTTTGGCAAGACGACGAGAAAGGTGATGATTCGCAAAACAAACGTAGTCACTGTGCGAGGTTTGCCATAATGCCTAGTAATGAAAAAGGAAATTATTTTATATTTTTAGTCTTAACACGACCGACTTTATTACCTCACTCAGCATAATCTTACTACAAATAAGTCAATTACCATTGAAGAATAGGTTTTTCCTGTATGGATTCCGATGGTGATCATTTGGATCACCATCACAGTCATAGCTCTAACGTATCTTGCAGTTTCATCAGTAGTCTTGACGGAAAGAGGTACAAAGATCAATACGGACATTTGAAGCATGTCTGTATTGGCGTTGGCAGATTTAATGGCCATTCTTTTCCTGTGACTCACAATTTGATTGTTGTGGAAGTTGTTGAGAAACCTTATTAGGAGAAGAACAATAGGACCCTCCAACCCAGACGATGTTTGAGGCTCAACACTCTTTGATGGATTGTTGTTGTGTGCTCTTTAAGAAAAAAGAGATTTATAATACTTAAAGAGCACACAACAACAATCCATCAAAGGGTGTTGAGCCTCAAACATCCTCTGGGTTGGAGGGTCCCCTTGTTTTCCTCCTAATAAGTTTCCTCGGCAACTTCCACAGCAATTGAATCTTGTGTCCCAAGAAAAGAACGGTCATTAAACCTACCCACATCAATACATACCTGCTATAAATGTCCGTACTGATCTTTGTACCTCTTTCCGTCAAGGCTACTGATGAAACTACTAGATAAGTTAAAGCCCTGGATGTGACGACGTTCCACATGATCACCATCAGAATCCACATGAAAAACCTATTCTTTAATGGTAATCCACTTATTTGCAGTAAGATTATTATTCTTTAATGGTAATCCACTTCTTTGTAGTAAGATTATGCTGAGTGAGGTAATGAAGCCGGTCGTATTGAGAACTAAGAATAGAGAATAATTTCCTTGTTGATTGTTAGGCTTTATGGGAAACCCCGCACGGTGGCTACGTTTGTTTTGCAAATCATCACATTTCTCGTCGTCTTACCAAACACCACCAGGAAAGTTTACTTCAGCTTGGAAAGTCATGGTTGCAATCAATGATGCCACCACCATCAAGGAGCTCTGTGTTTTTTCTAGTTAGTTGTCCTTCTTCTTTGACTGGTTTTACAGACACATGAGTCTGTAGTTTGTGCGTTCTTGCAATTTTGATTGTCTTTAATCTTGATATCAATGTTGTGCTATGTACAATCTGAGAAAGAAAAAAAAAAAATTGTGATATGTTCACTGATTAGGTTAATAAAGCATGTATACAAAAACCTTAATTACTAACAAAAAAAAAATCAATGCATGATATGTTACACTTCAAGTATGGGAAAATAATTTTATATACCCGGTCAGGGTATGTGTAGTGACCCGTATCTTTAAATTATAATTAATGTAATTTAGTTATAATTAATAATGAATCTTTTGTGAAAGATTATGTAAGATTGTGTATTTAAATAATTGAAATTAGTATAAATTTTTATTTCAACAAATTTAGGATCTATTGTGTAATATTAGAAATATTGGGGTCGCTTAAGTTATTTTCAAAACCATATGGAAGTTAGGGTTTGATTTGAACGTGTAATACAAGGGGATGGAGGTGTCTATAAACCAATCCATTAAAGGTAGTTTAGACTTTCTTTAAATTGAATTTAATTAAGAAGTTAAGGATAGAGATAGGAAGGACACATGTAAGCATGGGAAGGTTCCCTAACCTATTCATTTGCATAGTGTACACGATCATGTGAGAGAAAGTGTCTCTACCCATTTGAACAAGAGAGAGAAGAGAGAAATGATTCTGCTGTAGAGAAAATAGAGAAGAAGAGATGATGAAAAGAATAAGAAGAAGGCTAAAAGAGAAACTTGGTGATCAGCTATTGCTGAAAATTTCCATCGTGGGTGCAAGTCCCTAAACGGAATGCGAGTATATTGGTGTATTCCACTGTGAGTGCAAGTCTCTTAAGGAATAAGAATGGTGGCTTTCCTCCGTAGGTGCAAGTCCCTAAAAGAATGGGTTACTGATACAGGTGTGTTTCCACCATGGGTGCAAATCCCTAAAGGAATGGTACAGGTGGCTTCCTCCGTGGGTGAAAGTCCCTAAAAGAATGGCGTGTTACTGGTGTATTCCACGGTGAGTTAAAGTCTCTTAAAGAATAAGAATGGTGGCTTCTATCGTGGGTGCAAATCCCTAAAAGGATGGGTCGTATGGTCTTGAGTTGGATTGAGCACGTAGGCTTGATTACACCCTGCATTGCATTGCACTTCATCTCATTTCATGCTTGCATCATACACTTGCATTGCATTGCGCATATTGTTTGAGTTGATTGTGGTGCATATTCATTGTGACTTGCTTGAATTGATTGTGATTGTGATTGGGTCGCATTGGTTGTAGCAAGGTGGGACCTTATGGATATTGGTCGTAGCAAGGTGGGACCTTGTGGTTGATTGGTCGTAGCATGGTGGGACCATGTGGTTGATTAGTCGTAGCATAGTGGGACCATATATTGTTTGTTTGTGAACATAGTGAGACTATGTGTATGATATGTAGTATTTGTTTATGTGATTTATTGGTCATAGCATAGTGGGACCATGTGATGTTTGTTGTGGAACATAGTGAGACTATGTGATTCATGCTCTTGTTGTTGTGTCACATGGTGGGACCATGTATATGCATGTATGTATGTTTTGTTTGGAATCATGGTGGGACCATGTAGAATCTGTTTAAACATGATGGATCATGTGGGTAGTATTGACATAGTGGGACTATGAGATTTGTGAACTATTGACTTGTTATGACACGATATTGTATAGTTTCCATGTGAATAAAGGTTTCATATGATGTTGTAATATACATACTAGTATGTGAGATTTAGTATTATGTATGTTTAACATACATTTGACTGTGATACTATACGATGGTTGAAATGCATGAAATAATTGTATCGTTATGCAAGCATAAAAGTAGATATTGTAGTCTCGTTGAATTTCTCTAATAGGTTTATCTCTACATGAAATCAATTCATCTGACCCTGGCTGGCTGCGGGAGAGGAGATTTTATGTTTGAGATGCTTTTACTTAGAGACTACTTTGTTTTACTTTTATTTCAGATTTGATTTTATTTGGTTTGACCCCTGGAGGGTAGAAATGTAATAGAGATTAACTTTACTTTATTTGTGGGTGATAGCTTAACATGTTTAGTTGAGCTATGGTTTTAATTTCATGAGAGACTTCCACTGTTAATTTTATTGGTGTGACTCTGATTCAATCGAGATTGGGTTGATTACGTGGCTAGTTATCCGTATCCACGTGGTAGATCCGAAGGTCAGTTCCTTGAAATCCTCGAGATCCTATATTTCGGATTTGGGCGTGATAGTATGTGTCATGTATCTACACACCATTTAAATTACGGCATATTTGCTTTGTGGGTGCACATTCCACCGGTCATGTATATATGTCATTGACATACCCTATGATGATATTATGAATGTTGTTCAGGTACATAACAAAGATCTTGTTCGAGTATAAAAAAATAATTCTTCGAGTCGATCTTGGCAAAGTTCGACTTAGATTTTTAAACTTTGAGCAAGGCTCAGGCTTGGTTTAATTCGTTAAAAAAAAAAAAAATTGGGCTCAGGCTAGGCTCGCAAAAAGCTTAACTCATAGAAAGCTCAACTTGTGAAAAAACAAACAAACTTAGATTACTACAAATACATTAATATTATAATTGATAATTATTATTATAATATGTAATATAATATATTAGTATGTATGCTTCATATGATATAAAAATATGGACATATAATCTTATATATAAATCGAACTGCGCATTAACCTGATCGAACCTATCCAAACTAGGCTCAAACTCAATTAAGCTAATGAATAATTTTTTGGGACTCAAACTCATCTCATGAGCCTAATTGTAGAGCTCAAGCTCGACTCATACGAGCGAAGTTCAAGTCAAGCCCGGACCAAAGCCGAACTACATAAGTTCTATCACGCCCCAAAACCTGACACGACTCTCCATGTGAAAAGTGTCCAAATCTCGAGGCGCAACCTTCGGAATT
>JAUPMG010269242.1:0-19532 GCA_031762675.1 Pachysandra terminalis
TCATTAACTATAACAATTTACTTCCCTTAGAGGACCAGATGCAACTAACCTGGATATTTTTTTTGTTTGTTTGTTTGTTTGAAATTCTTATGGTTAAGTAACTAGGGTTCCACTTCCTGAGGTCCAGTTTGTATATAAAGAAAATGTCAAACAGTGTGTGAGAAAGTAATATGTATGAAATCAATGTAAAAAAAAAGTGAAAATAACATTCAAGATAATGTTTGGATGTTGCAAAAAAACTGTATAATTATTAATAAAAATCATGTAATGGTGCGATTGGTTAGCAAGAAAATCATAAAAATCATAAGTCATATTTATACTATGTCAATCCTTATAAATTCAGACATTTAAAAAGGACAATGTAGAAAGAAGACTAAAAAAACATTTCTCACGATGCATTTTTGAACAAATCTTGTTGTTGATCGGGATCAAGCAATAATAATAAACAGTAAAAACAAAGATCAAAACAATACACACAGATATACGTGATTGGCAAAGCCGACGTCCACGGGAGAGAAATTCTCGAGCTAATGTTGTTGTTGATCGGGATCAAGCAATAATAATAAACAGTAAAAACGAAGATCAAAACAATTAACACAGATATATGTGATTGGCAAAGCTTGCTTCCACAGGAGAGAAGAAGTTTTCACTATATCAAAAATGAATTAAGGTTATAACTTGTACTCCTATATGATATATAGAACAAATCTCCAATATACCCTTAACGCACCATGAGGATAGAGCCCCGCACTCCCTAACCCCATGGTATTGACCCGGACAATAAGGGGTCTCTCTCCATGGTGCTTCACTCCGCCCCATATGGCCCTCTCCCATTGGATCTAGAGACTAGTGAATATGAGCCATCCACTACCTCTAACACTTGCAACAACAACAAACAAAAAAAAAAAAAAAAAAGAAAGAAAGAAAGAGAGAGAGTTTTTCATTACTCATATTCTCAAAAATAGGTGGGCCCCACCTTTTCTTTCAAATTCTTGATAGACCGGATTAAAAAAAAGTGCACTTTCTAGCAAACTTTCAGATTTCTTTATATCCAAACAGGACCTAAGGGAAATATCCTATGATCTGCAATTGGTTGGCATCTTATTAATTGCCTTGATGGATTGTTTCTTCTTCCCCCTAAAACCCAAATGGGTATACTTATTTTGTTTGCTTCTGAACCGCTTCCTTTCTTCATTATTAGATTTTGTTTTCTTCCATGCAAGATTTGTTTCTAGATCTTTAACAGTTCAAAACCCATGAACAATATTATTAATAACAGCAACAGTGAAAGCCAACCACTGAATCATAAAAGCCACACAAACACCACTACCACAAAGTTTAGTAGCAGTGATTGTCTGTGTGTGTGTGTTGGAAAATGTACAGAGAAGTCACAAAATCCATAACTCTTTCATTAAATAAACTCATTAAAACTACCAAGTCTCTCTACACATTATAGCATATTCAAATCCCAACGTCTATATCTTATCCCCCACATACACCTAAAACCCGGTTGAGATTTTGACCACCACCACGAAACCTCACTTCAAGAAAAACAACCTCACGTGCTACCCTACTTTCTCACGTGATCATTTGCACGTGCCAGGCTTATAACTCACGTGACTTGCGTCGGCCACGGGGTTTCGACGAACCGGGTCTCACCGAGAAGACACCGTTCCAGATCTCTGTGAAAGCTCGAACGATAATTTCATGGTGGTATGGAGAATTCAGCTGTAGAAAGCAGTCGAGAAGCTGCCGGAGATCTTCCCTCGAGTAGATTTCCTTCTCTAATATCATTTGGAGCATCGAGTGCCGGAAGTCGAGATAAGGGTCGTCGGAATCTTTCACGACGGCGATGCTCTCGCCGATTTTCCCGGATCCTTTGACCGTCTTTGAGCAGTTTGGGTCGTATTCGGGTTCGGAGTATTGTGGGGTTGTGTCGATATTGGGAGAGAAGGTGTTGGTGTTGGTGTTTGTGTTTGTGGTGGTGGTGGTGTCGTCTTCGTCGTCGCCGGAGGGTCCACCACCACCACATCTTTCCCAAGAGCTCGAGGAAGAGAGATAGGGATCGGATTTCCGGTAAGCTGGGAGTCTGGTCTTGGGTTTTGGATGGAAGAAGTTGAAGAGCTTGGACCTTCTGCAACCACAGCCTACTTTCACTGTGATGGTGTTCTGAAGGAGCTTTTTCCTGCTGCTAGACATTGAAAACGTAGATGGTAGAGAGCTTCTTTGCTTGTATTGGACTGGAGAGAGAGAGAGAGAGAGAGAGGAGGAAATGGGGATTGAATCCTTTCCTGATCTGCTGTTGAGAGATATAAGAGGGGCTTTGAGATTTGACTGCAGATGTACATCAATTGTGCATGTGACCTTGGAGTGACCCCACCTTATAAACTTCAATGTTTGTTATGTATTTATTTATTTATTTATTTATTTTTATAAACCTCTTTAATAAACTTATTTTTTAATGTCCTCTCTTATACTTTATTTTTTCTTCTTTGTTATCGGGCATTTATCAATATTAATTAACTTTATGAGTAATGATGATCCGGTGGTCTGATTAATCATATCGCAGGCGTGTCATAATCATAGCCTGCGATATCTTGTTTTTAAGATATAACCAAAAGTCCTAAATCATACATAAAGCAGTATATATATTCTCCCACTAACTTACGCGTGTGAACTGTAAACGACGTTCACTCTTTTATTTGACTATATTATTAGTACTGATGATCTTTTAGGCCTGATCAAAGATCTCCAATATTCTTATCTTGTTAGATTAGCTTTTTCGGTAAGTAAACTCTTCGAATGATAGAATGGTCATTGTAGATCTGTCAGGCTAACCACCACGAGATGATCTATTTGTTTAAGAATTAGTCACTCTCAAAGGACTAAAGGTCTGTCCCCTTCGAAAGACAAGATATGGGTTTGTCACCCTCAATAAACTTAATTAAAACCTTATTGACTTTGAAGGAATCCTTATTAGCGAGGCCTTCAAAAGCATGCTCATTTACTCATTCCTAGATATCATTTTCGGATGACATATTCAAGAAACAACTACATACTATGTGAGACTCATTACTGTACTTTATTTAGAGATCATTACGAATGAAATATATTTATATATGATTTCACTGAATTCAATTCAAGGTCACTTGAATTAGTTACTTGATCTAGAATTTTGAAGAATTTTATAATAATTCTTCCTTACAGAGACTATTGATCATGAAAACGAATTTTCTGCTAAAATCAATGCCTTTTATTTATTTATTTTCTGTTAACCCCTATAATAAACCTATTTTTTCATGTTCCCCTTATACTTTATTTGTTCTTCCCTATTAACAAACATTTATCATTACAGAGTACTACATATGAGATAAACGTTTTTGCCATAGTCACTTATATCAACAATAAATTTCATTGGATGATGCATTATAACTCTTGAGGTTGTGACTACAAAAGTAACAACACATCATCCAATGAAGATTATAACTTATGTTGTGCATTACCAAAAAATTTAAAAAGATAAATAAAATTAGAGATTTTGAAAGAAAAGAAAAGAAAGGTAGAGATTATTTTTCAACACTCCAATCTAACTTGCAATATGTATTGTCTTTTTTTCGCAGCTATTCAGTTTTGTCAGAATAGATAAAAAGTCACTAAAAAAATCGTTGAAAGTTATCGAAATTTGATTTTATTTTCATTATTTCTCATATTAACCAAACACTTGAAAATAGACACTTATCATTTCTTTTACTTTTCTTTTCCTCTAAATTCCTAAGTTCCAAACACCGCCTTATGTCTTGTGACACTGCTTCTCAAAACAAGGAACAATTCCTTTTAAATTGATTCCTATGAAATTTTTCATAAAAAATACTTCATATCAAAAGATACTATTTGGTTAATATCTATTTAATAACTGTTTTTTAGTTTAAGAAGATAAGAAATGACAAAAAAATAGATGTTATAAGATAAAAAGAGGGTAAAAATACTCTCAACAAAATGTCAATTGAATAATCTTATATATGGATTCCTACAAAAGCAATTTCAAGAATCAGCTAACAAATAGCTTTAGGCCCAATTGGTTCGTGGAATTGGAATCGGAATTGGGGCTTCCAATTTCAATTTTTTCATTTGGGAGTGCATTAAGGAATTGGAATTCGAATTCTACATGAATTCCACAAAATTCATTTGTAAGCTATTTTGGAAGTTGTCGAATTCACAGGAGGGAGTTTTAATTGCAATTCTCTACTCCATGGATTTCAAATGGATGCGGCAATGGATTAGGTTGGATCGGATTTACCACCTCTATCTTTAACGCAATAATAAAAATGATATAAAAAAATCATTTTTTTATATAATTCTCATCTTCCTTACTCAGTTACTCATCATCTCCATTCCTCGTAAGGAAAAAAAAAATCCAAAATCCAATTATTTTTTGACATCCAATTATGAAAATCTAAATTCTACCCAATTTCAATTCTCAATGAATTAAAATTAGAATTACAATTTCTAACATCAATTCCAATTCCAATAAAGCGTTTCATTTGAAATTATTTTTACCAAATGCTTAATGTATTCCTGACTCAAAGGAACAACACCAAACACACCTTTAGCTCCGTACGTTCAAGTGAGTGTAAGAGCATAAATTAGAAGGATATTCTGACACTATTAGTGTACAATAGTATTATATAAGCAAAGAAAATTTATTCCTTTTATAATATGATATATTAATACAAATACTTTATAAATGTAAAAAGTATTGGTAAAAGATAAATAAATATAAGAGGAAGCTAACATAGAAATGATGTGGGATGGACGAAGCAAAATTACCGCCGCTTGATTAGCCTGCAAACGCCCCCCAGATCCCATACGTGGGACCCTTTTCTTAGGCCAATTAAAAGTGTAGTGGGGCCTTGGTCTCACATCTTGTGGTTGTAAGCACAGTACCCCACCTGTCCTTTCCTTGTTTCTGAGATTCCTGTATCTAAATCCCCATCCATCCCATCCATGATCGGAACAATCCGGACAACCCCAGCTTTTCGGCATCTGCTGAGATGTGGGGGAGGGGGATATGGATAATTAGAGATTAAATTGTCCAAAATACCCCTTGGAACAAATTTTGAAAATAACACTTTTGCTCCAGCTTTATCTTCTCTCTGGATGGATCCCTTTCACCCTCAACCTCATTAGATCCGAGAATGACATTTGGCCATAAAAGGAAAATATATCTGAGAATCACAAAAAAAAATTACCAGTTATGGCGTCCTCTGAGGAAATTATGCTCTTCAAGTTGGATGTTAAAGCTGTATACTAGAACCACTGATGTGTGGCTCAATTGGTAGCAAGCTGGGCTCTAGTGGGCGTCTACGGAGGTAAGTCTGGAATTCGAATTCTACTAGAAGCACTTGTGGTCAGGGGTTTACCTTTAATACTCCCGCCCCGAATGGATTAGTCCTACACCTATGTGGGTGTGGGACACCACGTGGTTAAGACCAAAAAAAAAAAAAAAAAACCTGTATACGAGGACTTCTTTCTGGAAAGGTTTTGTAGTCTGACTAACTAGGTTTATTTGGCCAGTGGACAAATAGGGGTTCACCAAACAAACTACCATGAAGGGCTGTCAACGATAGGGATGGCAATAGGGCGGGTTATATGGGTAACTTGCCCCCGTTCCTAATGGTTAGGATTTGGTAACCAGTCAGGATAGGGTTAGGGTTTGGCTCAACCCACCCCTAACCCAATCCGTCTGCCATTCACATAAAGATATTTGAAAAATTAAAGATTTAACTTAAAATAGTATTTATTTTCAAGTTTTATAACCGGGTTGAACCCACCGCCCACATCACACCAAATAAGGTTAGGAGCGGGTTTGGTGGTGGTGGGGCTGGGCTGATTTAGGGTCGAGTTAGGGTTAGTCAAAAACCCACTTCGAATTCGCCTCGTTGCCATCCCTATTCAACGAGCCCAGCTAGTTCAGCTCAAGAGCCGATTCTGAGCTTAAAATAAAGTTCATTATCTTAATGAGCTTGAGTCAAGTTTGGGTTGGCTCATTCATATTCCTATTTCCTATATCATATATTATATGTTAAAATTAAATATACATGTTAATATATTATTATATATATAATAATAACCAACATCAATTATAGTAGTATTAATACATTTTGAACAAGTTCAGCTTCGTTGCAAGCTCAGCCTTTCCTACGCCAGAATTTTTTGTCTGATCGTATGTTCAAGGGATGAGAACCTTCTGTGCACTGGCTTCATGTGATGTGAAATAAGCATGAGGGCAAAATTATAATTTATCCTTATAAAAGGATTCAGGTGAAGGAAAAATTACAATTTTGCCTTTCCTAAGCCAAAAGCCTTTGGCTTATTCACTGCTTGGATGGTGTCATTTGCGTAAAAATTCCAAACTTCTATTCCAACTCGATAAAAATAAAAATAAATAAAAAACATGTTTTTTCTCATCATTCCATTACACATTGGGATGACAATGGGTCGGGTCCGGATCTGTATAATCATGGAACCGAACCCTATTATAACAGACAGTTTTAGGTATAATCAAGTTAGGTTCTAAGGCTATCATCCTTAGTCCCAGAACCAAACCCTAATATAACTGATTTTTTATGGATACTTACTAGGCCTCGATTAGTGTTTATTGAGAAGAACTCAAGTACATAAGATACTAAAACCTATAATTAGTATTTATTGAGAACTTAAATAAGTAGGTAATCTCTTTAAAATCAATTAATTTCTGTAAGGAAAGTTCTATTATTAATAGTTAATAACTTAAAATAGTTAGTTTACTAAAGCTTTAGTAATAAACTACAATTAGAACTTATTGAGAACTTAAATAAATAGGTAATCACTTTAAAACCAATTAATTACTCTTAAATAAGTTTTGTTATTAATAATAAATTAGTAACTTAAAATAATTACTTTACCAAAGCTTTAGTAATTAATATCAAAGTTAAATACCTAAAACTCGACGGATACTCAATGAGCCATACCCAATAGACCCGATTCCTTATATGGAACTAGAATCGAACCCTATTATCGAAGCGGGTTTATAAACCTAGAACCAAAGCTATAAACAGGTTCAGTTCCTTCACGGATACGGGTCAGAACTAACCCATATTATGCACTGTTTTGTATTATTCTTTTTTAAACATTAATTATGCTGTAATATTTTATCTTTGGTTCATATAAACATTACCGATCACGTGTACTTCTGATATTATTATAAAGGTTAGGAGTGATACACGGAAATATCTTGCATGTTGAGTAATGATTGGTCAGTTCAGACAGTTTTACTTGATAAAGCATCTTCTAGATAAGCCACTAAACCTCATTAGTACCTATAAATAGGCGGCCTGTAAATGGGTCGGATTCAGACCGGATCACGGCACGTCCAAGCTCCATCTATAAGAAAATCCAAATATCCAAATTCGATCTGATTTATGGCTGCGTCTGGCCCGGCTTGTGCTTTTGGATAAACTCTCATTGAATAAGTGGCTCAATGGAAGCACTTATCCACAACAATAATAAATTGTTTATTTGAGGAAAATAACGCCCGGTAAATACATTTATTTAAGTGCTTATGAAAGTTTCAGAGTAAAATAGGTATTATAAAAAAATATTATTAAAATTTAGAAATAACATTTATTTGAGTGATTATGAAAGTTTAGGGGTAAAATAGGTATTATAAAAATATTACTAGAGTTTAGAAATAGCTTCCCGCATGAGTGATAGAACAGCTTCTTATGGATAGCCTTCCTCTACTGCTTATGGGTAAGCACTTACCCATTAGGTTATACCAATCACACTTCTATTTTCAAAAAGTGTTTTAATAAGCTATAAGCTGAAATAAGCACTTACATAAGCCAGGCCAAATGCAACCTAAGACACAGAACTCTTTATAAAACCCGACGTTCTTGGATCATATATGTAATATGTAGTATAATACTTTGAATTGTATTGAATAGGTATACTATCTAATTTTGATCCAATTAAGAATCGGATCAGATCATTGGATCATAAATCTTTTGCCAACTTTGAACGTATCAGATTCAAATCATGATGTAGTCCATTGGCAAAGCCTACATGTGAATGTGTATCCATATATCTATAACTTAAACTAAAGATTTTGAACTTTTTTTTTAAGCTAACTAGTACCAAAATATGATACTAATACACTTGATTGTTAAGTGTATAATGAAGATAGAGGAGGCATCTTCATCTATTTAGAATAGAGGAAACATCTGTTAAAAAACTGGACGAGGCTGTAAAAGATCCTATTAACAGGACAAGGCTGTAAAAGATCCGACATGGATCGACAATGTTGTGTTGTGTTGACACGATTACTTTGGAGTGAATAGAAGAATCCATGTAACAAAGGATATAAGATACTCAATAACACAGATAAAAATTATTATTAAGGAAATCATAATGTAGAGTTAGATAAATGAGGGAAATTACGTAACGAATGTAAAGATAATCATTGGGCGGAGCTACATAGGGGTGGAGAGGGAGCAACTGATTTTAAAGTTGGCAATTCTTTTTGTAACATGTTTATAAATTGCCTCTGTCAAATTTTGTTTTTGCCCTCCTCAAGGTTTTTTTGTTGCCCCCCTTTGGTTTCTTTTTTTTTTTTTTTTTTTAATTCATTTTGGTTTGGTTATGGTTTAGAAAACAAAAAACCGAATTAACTAAACCGAACCAAACCAAGTAGATAGATTATTATATTATTTACATATGTGTGTGTGTGTATAATATAGAAACTAGAATTAATTTGTCAAAAATAACACTAATTTTGTTAACAGAAAACAGTGAAATCAAAGTATTCAGAAGATGAACGAAAAATCTAAGCTAACGGATAAAATCATCCTATCAAAATTGTCTTCTAGATGAGTTCCATTAATTGCATAGTCCAGTTTGAAAAATTATTTGTGATACGTCGATTTGGTGCGTGATGAAATCTAATTTTGCCTTAAATAAAATTGTACATAAGATTATAGAGAAAACTCTACCTTGTTATTACCGAAAGAATCGTCTGAAGAGCTTGGTCCTTCACAAAGAAATCTGCATCAGCATCAAGAATACGGATTCCATCATCCTTGCATGTGCCAAAGACAGTAAAACCATGTTGGTGATTCAGCATAATTTCTAGCTTGGCAAAGACGAAACTTGATGCTTGATCAAGCTTGCTACATGCTGAGCAACCCATACTGAACCAGCTTCTGTGCAACAGAAAGCATGAGTATGGCCTTCCCTTTCAATTGATAGAGCAACATCTGGAGCCTGCTTGGAGATCTGCAAATAATAAAATGAGTATACGAGTGCAAAAACCGAAGGACACCAAAGCAAGGGAAAATATTAAGATAAGCAAACTTCACTGCCTAAAAATTCACAATCATTGAGCAGAAATTTTTTTAGCTTATGCAAAACTTGTACATTGGAATTGGAGTACTGTACTAAGAAGGCACTAAGAGGAGTTTTTTTAGTGTTGTAACTGGGGACCTGGCTACAAATATTTGTGCTATTACAGAACAGAAATTAGTTCTTTCTGGTTGATAGGATACCGATTGTACTGCCAACATTTTTACAATGCATTTCACCAACTTCTGATTCTGCATATCTAGGGTTTCATTAGGATGAGGCAGTATTTGTAATACAGAAAACCTCTGTTGTTAAAATCTTATGATTCATTGTATGAATCTAACGATTTGATTCGATTTGACCCTAAATCGATTCAAATCAATGAAAAAATCGGTTTATGTGTGGATCTTATGATTTATATGTTGAATCTTACGATTTATACGAGTCAAACGATTCGTTGTGCAACACAAAAAAAAAGTAAGCTTCTACTTTTAACTAAAAAACTTCCCTTTTTTTTAATCCTTCTCTATATGGAATATAGTACTCTAAAACAATCAATATACATAAAGAAACATAGTTTATTTATTTTTACAAAAAAAAAAAACTTTTCCTAAGAGAAATCCCAAATCTAAACCCCAAACCCTACTTCTAATAAATTATTATGAATCTTACGATTTTCAATTCAAAATTATGATTCGATTCTAAGTGGCCCCTATCGATTTTCAATTCGATTCACAGTTTGACAACCTTGCAGAAAACTACAAAATTTCCTAGTTACCATATCTTCATCTAGAAGGAAGGTCATACCATTAGGGATTTAGCAAGGTTCTAAGCTAGCTGCCGACCTGACATGACCCTCCTCTATGAGAAATATGAAATTCTCAAAAGTAACTATTTCCAGTTATCTTGGATAGATTATCCACAAAGAGGAACATATTGAGAAAGAAGTGGCAAATAAAACTAAAGCTTGATGGCTTAAGTGGAGAGGCACTTCTAGAATTTTATGAACCAACATATTCCACTAAAGCTCAAATCAGCGATTAAGCCTGCTATAATATTTCAAACAAAATGTTGGGCAACAAAGAAGCAACACATTCATCAGATGAGCATAGCTAAGATTAGGATGTTGAGATGTATTCGAGGAAAGAAGATGAAAGATAAGGTGAGGAGCAAACAAATCTCAAAATGTTTAAGGAGTAGACTCGATGAGAAAAAGGAATGTATGCTAAGATGGCTTGGGCATGTAGAACGGAAACCTAGGAAGAAGACTGTTAGAAGTTAGGATAGAGTGCATATTGAAGGACTTTGAAAGGACTGGAGGAAAACCAACAAGGACCTAGATGGTGCCATTAGAAATTATTCAGATAGATAATCTAGCTGAAGATTTGGCTTTTGATAGGTTGGGATGGATGACCTGGCATCAGAAATTGCTCGAATACAAAACCTAGCTGAAGATTTGGCTTTTGATAGATTAGATGACAGAACAGGATTCTTATTGTCAACCCCAATTAGTTGGGATAAGGCATTTTGTTCATGTTGATGTAAGAGGAAGGTCCTTACATTGACCTGGAATATCCAACCGATCAGCCACCTTTGTGAATTATTACATTGCAAGCCATAACATTTACCAACTGATCCTAATCATTATTGTCATTTTGAGCATAATTTTCATAACTGAAAGCCCTCGGAGGGATGATATCAACCCATTTGACAGAGAAGCCTTTCGGATGAGGATAAGAAATTGCCATGAAGCCATTATACAGTGTAATGGGCCATCAGAGCCTTGTACTTAAATCACATAAATCATACCAACTAATGACTTCATTGTCAATATGTTAGATCAATTGGTTCAAAGATTCAGTTATGAGAACGGGGCAGCTGTTAGATACCCTATCTCATCTAGCATAAGCCGGTCACTTACTCTTTGATAGTCGTACATCCTCTCAAGCTATTGAAATTTAGACTTTAGACTTAGTATGAATGTCGAAGCATTTATTTTTAAAAATCTAAATGCGAGAACTGAAAAGTCCCAATTTTAAAATTACTGAGTTCTAAAATATATAGATTGTCTAATTTTTCATATGTTGAGGGAGGCCTAATATATAGGTTGGCTAATTCGAAACTAAAGCTGGTGGAGGGAAAGATGTTGAGGGTAGAGATTATAACCTCCCAAAGTCCCAAGAAAAATTGGTGATGAAACATTGTGAAAAAGAAAATTTACCAATAAAAAAGGCGGATATTTTGAATGAAACTTTGTGACATGTTGATTTAGACATATTTACACTCGCATAACTCAAAAAATGATATAGTGTGGGCATGTAAATGCAAAAAAGGAAAATCGCTGCATATACTATTCACTAAAACTTCAAATAATAACATTGAAGGTTTATTTGACCAAAAACTAGAAAATTGTACATTATATATGTCACAAATACATGTAAAAACTGTTAACGAGATGTACCTTTCTGTAATATTTTAGTGCTTTTAGTTCATTAAGGGCAATTTAGTCTTTTTTATTTATTTTATTAGGGTTTCGATACTTCAAAGGCTAAGATATATTACGATTGGGGTATTGCATTAATCGAATAGAATTCTGGGTTTCTGTCTTCTTGATTTCATGTATCAGAGCAGAAAAACAAAAGAATCTTCTCTGGTTTCTTCTTGTCGGTTTGCAAATTCCCCTCTTCTATTTTCTTCCTTCAATGAATAGTGTCGTGTGAACAGTATCCGTGAATGGTGTTTCGTGAACAGTACTAGTGAACAGTTTTTCTTCCCATAGTTGTTAAAGGCGAGCGCCTAGGCGACTAGGCGCTATCCTAAAAGTCCAGGCAATGGCTGCCTAGGCTGATTACGTCTAGGCGGCCGCCTGGTTGTATGGACGACCGCCTAGGCGACTAATTGTCCCGAGCGGTCTCCCGGTTGTTAATTGACTTGTTAATTGATTTTATTGTAAATAATTTATTAATTAAAATTTAATTTAATTTAATTTTTAACAAATAGCAATCAGGGTAAAGAGCTTCTCCAAAATAGAAAAGACTAAAGCACCTGTAAAGAAAAAAGAGATCATCTGGGAAGCCCTAAAGCAAACCCAAGCAAACTCACTTCTTCTTCTCATCAGGTATGTGAATCTCCCTCTTTCTTCTTCTCCTTCTCCTTCTCCTTCTTCTTCTTCTTCTTCTCTCTCTCTCTCTCACTCTCTCCTTTGTTTTTTTTTTTGCTCAGAAGAAACAGGGGCTGCATTCAGCAATTTATTATAGGTTTTTTTTTTTTTTAAATGTTGCCTAGGCGAGCGCCTAGGCTAGGGCCAGGTCTATCGCCTGGCCTCGCCTAGGCATTTTGACAACCTTGTTTCTTCCGGTTTTTTTTCCTGCTCAAAGTTGGTCAGTACAATTTGTTTTTATCCCTAAACCTATTCTTCTCTTTTCTAAACCCTAAACCTGATATTGATTCTCATCAGATCTTGTTAATTCTCATCCTTTAAATTGATCTGTTATTTCATCTCACTTTTTTTTTTCCCTTCGTTAGGACTGGCTTGTGGAAAATTCAGATTCTCTACAAGCTATTAGTGTTAAATTGACAGGTGATAATTATGATTATTGGGCATATGTGATGAAGAACTTTCTTTTGGGTAAAAACATGTAGTTGTATATTTCTGGAACAGTTATAATGGCTCCAGATACTAAGGCAGAAAATTTTGCTTAGCTACTTTCTACTTGGGAAATTAGTAATGCTAAAATTATCACTTGGATAAACAATTCCATAGATCAGTATATTGGTGTTCACTTGGTTAAGTTCACCACAATAAAAGAATTTTGGGTATATCTCTCCAAGTTGTATGTTCAATCGAATTTTTCCAAAGAGATATCAGTTGGAGCATGTGATTCGAGCTACTTCCCAAGGTGATAGAAGTATACACGAATTTTATTCTGTTATGACTGGTTTGTGGGATCAGTTGGCATTTACAGATCCTAAAGACTTGAGTACCAATGAACTATTTTGCACTTATAGAGATGAGCATAGATTGGTCCAATTTTTTATGGCTCTAAGAGACAATTTTTGAGGGCATATGTGGCACTATTCTTCATTGCAATCCATCCCTTCAGTTGACTCTGTTGTAAATGAGTTATTGGCCAAGGAGATTCATCTTAAGGCTGGACCAGGAAAGAAGTTGCTTTCTTTACCTAATCAGATAGTTTTAGCGACACCTACTAGTCGTCAGACTGGTAGACAGAGCAAACCACGCACTCACCCAGCTATTGATGAGTGTAGATTTTTTCATCAGAAAGGTCACTGGAAGGCTCAATGTCATATACTTTTGGGTCGATAGAATTCTGGACAGCAGAAGCCTTGGAAGAAGAATGAAGATAGACACACTACAACATCAAATGTGGAGGATTAGTCCCAACAAGTCCCCTCTTTGACTCTTATTGATGAGAAATTGCAGAAACTTCTCTTTGTCAACTCCTTCAGGTATATCTCGCTATACTTGGGTCTTTGATTCTCGTGCTACACATCATATGACTAATGATCCATCTTTATTCTTTACAACATTCTCTCCTCCTTCCACTACTACTGTTATTGCTGCCAATGGCACTTCAATGTCTTTCGCAGGGGTTGGAAAGGCTGTATGTGTTGGAACCATTGCATGTTCCTGTTGTAGTTGCATCTTCTATTGATTTGTCTTCCTTTCGTTTGAGTCCTAAGTGGTCTGAATTTTACTTATGGTATTCTCGTCTTGGTCACATTTCTACTTCTCGTTTGCAATATTTGGTTTCTACTAGTGCTTTAGGAAATTTAGTAGTCATGATATCTCAGATTGTACTAAATGCAAACTTGCCAAATTTACAAAATTAGAATTTAATAAAAGATCCACCTTTTCTTCTGCACCCTTTGATTGTGGGGTCTTCCCCTAGTGCTTCTAAAGGGGGATCTTGGGAATATGTTTAATTTATTGATGATTACACATTTACACTCGATATTGTTGGATTTATCTTATGAAACAACGATCTGAATGTTTCTCTATATTTAATGGTTTTCGTACAGATATTAAATATTTTCATTGTGACTTGGGTGGGGAATACAGACATCCTGATTTTCATAATTTATTAAAATCTGACGGCACCATTCAACAATATTCTTGTGCAAAAATTTCTGAACAAAATGTTGAGGGCTGAGCGCTGGCACAGACACATCATGGAGACTGCTCGTTCTTTGTTGCTCTTTGCACCTGCTCCTAGTTCTTTTTGGAGCGAGGTTGTTCTTACTGTTGTTCACCTTATCAACCAGATACCTTCTATGCTTACTTCTGGTCTTTCTCCTTTTGAACGGTTATACGGACATCTCCAGATTATTTTTCGTTGCGAGTTTTTAACTGAACCTATTTTGTTCTTCTTCCTAAAGCAAAAACTACCAAGTTATCTACCCATTCTGCTATGCATGTTTTTCTTGGTAATGGTGAGGGTCAAAAAGGATATCGGTGTTATGACCCAATCTCGCGACAATTGTATGTCTCTTGACATGTGGTCTTTCTTGAGCACATTCGTTTCTTTTCCGTTCCTTCAGCTCCTGACAATCTCCTTAACTTCGATCTCATTTATCTTGACCCTTTTTCTAATGACTCTCCAAGTGATTCATTTGTTTGTTACTTATCTTCTTCAGATATTCCACCATCGTCTCAGTCTTCTTCTTCTAGTGCCCATCCTATTATTTGCACTTACTCTCGCAGGAATCAGAGTGACTTATCTACAGATGCAACTCCTTTACCTTCTTCGGCTACATCTCCATTGCCAACTGATGATGTGGATCCTTCAACTCCTCATTATCCTCCATGTATTCATAAATATCCTGATCGTTTTGGTTTCTCTAATACTAGTTATTCTTCTGACTTCTATTCTTTTTATCCTCCCTTTACCCTCTCTCTCTGAACCCACCTCTATAAGGAGGCTGCTCTTGATCATCTTTCGCAACAGGCTATGAATAACGAATTTTCTGCATTGCATAAGGCTGGCACTTGAGATTTTGTTCTTTTACTTCCTAGTAAGCATGTTGTTGGGAGATTAAAACCAAAGATGATGGTTCAGTAGAAAGATATAAAGCTCGATTGGTTGCAAAGGGTTTTGCACAGGAATATGGTATTGATTATGAGGAGAGCTTTCCTTTGTTACTAAGATGACCATTGTCCGTACATTGATTGCAGTAACAGCCACTCGTCAATGGTATCTCTCACAAATGGATGTGAAGAATGTCTTCTTGAATGGCGATTTGATTGAAGAGATTTTTATGGTTCCTCCTCTAGGTCTTTCACATAATCCAGGCAAAGGTTGCAAACTTCTCAAAGCTTTGTATGGTCTCAAACAGGCTCCTCAGACTTGGTTTGAGAAGTTCTCTACTGTGATTTATGACTTGGTATTCCGCTCCAACAATTATGATTCAGCACTCTTTCTTCGTTCTACTTCTATTGGACAGATTGTTCTTTTGCTTTATGTTGATGACATGATTGTTACCGGCGACGATTCTGCAGGTATTTCTGTCATGAAAACTCAATTGCAACAACAATTTGAGATGAAAGATCTAGGTCCACTTCGATATTACTTGGGTATAGAACTGGCTTCCTCTCCTCAGGGGCATCTTCTTTCTCAGTCTAAGTATGTTGCTGATATTATTCAGCATGCCAGGTTGATAGATTCTCGGTCAGTTGAGACTCCTCTCGACCTTAATGTGCACTATTCTTCACTAATGGGGTTCCTTTGTTTAATCCTACTTTGTATCGGGTTCTTGTTGTTAGCCTTGTATATCTTACAGTTACAAAGTCAGATATTGCTTATGTTGTACATGTTGTGAGCCAGTTTGTGTCTTCTCCGACTACAGTCCGTTGGGTTGCTCTTCTTCACAATTTGCACTATCTTCGGGGTTCCTTGCATCAGAGTTTGTTGTTTTCTTCCACTTCTTCCTTGGAACTTCGTGCTTTCTCTAATGCTAACTAGGTAGGTGATGTCATGGATCATAAATCTACTACTAGCTTTTGTCTTTCTCTGGGTGATTCACTCATCTCTTGGAAAAGCAAAAAACAAAAATTTGTTGCTCGTTCATCTGCCGAGGCTGAATATCGTGCTATGGCAACTACTATGGCAGAAATAGTTTGGTTGCGTTGGCTTGCTGAACTTGGAGTTTTCTCTTCTGCTCCTCCTAGAGCTAAATTGTTGTTGCAACTGAGTTTTCAAGATAGAAATATCTGCAGAATCATCATCGGTAATAATCATGTCATCAACATGAAGAAAAAGAACAATTTGTCTAGCAGAAGTAGAGCGAAGAAAGAGTGTTGAGTCATAATCGCTGGAGCAAAACCCCAAGTCACCAATCATAGTAGATAACTTATCAAACTAAGCCCAAAGTGCTTGTTTGAGACCATACAAAGCTTTGGTAAGTTTGCAAACTTCACCTAGATTATGTGAAAGACTTGAAGGAGGAACCATAAAAATCTCTTCAATCAACTTGCCATTCAAGAAGGCATTCTAAACATCCATTTGTGAGAGATTTCAATGGCAAACAACTGCTACTGCAATCAATGTACGAACAATGGTCATCTTAGCAACAGGGCAAAGGTCTCCTCATAATCAATACCATATTCCTATGCAAAACCCTTAGCAACCAATCGAACATTATATCTTTCTACTGAAACATCAGGTTTGGTTTTAATCTTTTATAGATCCACTTATATAGCCAACGGCATGCTTACCAGAATGTAAAAAAACAAGATCCCAAATATCAGTCTTATGCAATGCAGAAAGTTCGCCATTCATAGCCTTTTGCCACAGAGGATCAAGAATAGCCTCCTTATAGGAGGTGCGTTCAGAGACTAAATGGAAGATAAAAACGAACAGAAGTCGGACGAATAGCAAGCATTAGAGAAACCAAAACAATCAAGAGACTTACAAATACGCGGAGGATAGCAAGGAGTTGGAGGATCCACATCATCAGCAGGCAACGGAGACGTAGTCGAAAAAGGTAAAGAAGTTGTATATGTAGATAAATCACTCTGATTCCTACGAGAGTAAGTGTAAATAATAGGAGAAGGGGCACTAGAAGAAGACTGAGATGATGGTGGAATATCTGAAGAAGATAAGTCACAAACAGATAAATCACGAGGATCATTAGAAAAATGGTCAAGATAAATGAGATCAGATTCAGGGAGATTGTTAGGAGCTGAAAGAATAGAAAAGAAAATGTGCTCAAGAAAGACCACATGTCAAGAGACATACAACCACCACGCGATTCGGTCATAAAACCAATATTCTTTTTGACCCTCACCATAACCAAGAAAAGCATACATAGCAGAATAAGCAGATAACTTGGTACGTTCTGTTTTAGGAAGAAGAACAATACAGGTACAGCCAAAAACTTGCAACGAAAAATAATCAGGAGATGTACCATATAACCGTTCAAAAGAAGAAATGCCAGAATTAAGCATAGAAGGTATCTGGTTAATAAGGTGAACAATAGTAAGAGCAACCTCACCCCATAAGGAACTAGGAACAGATGCAAAGATCAACAAAAAACAAGGAGTCTCCATGATGTGTCTGTGCTTACGCTCAGCCACACCATTTTGTTTAGGAATTTCTGCACAAGAAGATTATTGAATGGTGTCGTCAAAAATTAATAATTTTAGAAAATCAGCAAGTATGTATTCCCCACCAATCACAAAGACAATACTTAATAACTACAAAGTATGGAATACGAATCGTGGCATGAAAAGCAATACCTGAAGGAGAAGAGAACGTTGAAAAGAATAAAGATGGATCATTAGTCATATGATGTGTAGCACCAGAATCAAAGACCCAAGTATAGCGAGACATACCTGAAGGAGTTGACAAAGAGAAACCTATGGGTGAGGAAACGAACAAGGCATTAGGTTGAGTTGTAAAGAGAAGTTTCTGCAATTTCTCATCAATAAGAGTCAAAGTGGGGAAACCCTCATTGACTATTATGATGTAGTACTTGTAGTGTGTCTATCCTCATTCTTCTTCCAAGGCTTCTGCTGTCCAGAATTCTATCGACCCAAAAGTATATGACATTGAGCCTTCCAGTGACATTTCTGATGACAAAAACTACACTCATCAATAGCTGGGTGAGTGCGCAGCTTGCTCTGTGTACCAGTCTGACAACTAGTAGATGCCGCTAAAACTATCTGATTAGATAAAGAAAGCAACCCCTTTCCTGGTCCCGACTTAAGACGAATCTCCTCGGCCAATAACTCATTCACAACGGAGTCAATTGAAGGGGTGGACTGCAAGGAAGAATAGTGCCACGAATGCCTTCAAAAATCATCTCTAAGAGCCATAAAAAACTGGACCAATCTATGCTCTTCTCTATAAGTGCAATATAGTCCATTGGTACTCAAGTCTCTAGGTTCTGTAAATGCCAAATGATCCCACAAACCAGTCATAACAGAATAAAATTCTTGTATACATTTATCACCTTGAGAAGTAGCTCAAACCACATGCTCCAACTGATATCTCTTGGCAAAATTCGAATGAACATACAACTTGGGGAGATATTCCCAAAATTCTTTTATTGTGGCAAACTTGGCAAAGTGAACACCAATATACTGATATACGGAATTGTTTATCCAAGTGATAATTTTAGCATTACTAATTTCCCAAGTTGAAAGTAGCTATGCAAAATTTTCTGCCCTAGTATCTGGAGGAATTATAACTGTTCCAGAAATATACAACTACATGTTTTTACCCAAAAGAAAGTTCTTCATCACATATGCCTAATAAGCATAATTATCACCGGTCAATTTAACACCAATAGCTTGTAGAGAATCTGAATTTTCCACTGGCCATAGTCTCAACGAAGGAAAAAAAAAACAGAAGTGAGATGAAATAAGAGATCAATTTAAAGGATGAGAGATAGCAAGATCTGATGAGAATCAATAAAGAGAAAGTTAGTTCAGGTTTAGGGTTTAGAAAAGAGAAGAATAGGTTTAGGGTTTAAAAAAAAAAAAAAAAACTTCGTTCAGACCAACTTTGAGAAGTGTTAGTGTGGGCGAGTGGGCCATGAGGCCCACACAACCCCTTTTCTCTTTTCCTCTTTTTCCTTTCTTTCTTTATTTGTGTATGTACTGTTTTAGCCCTAGTTCTAGTTAATATATA
>JAUPMG010269277.1:0-19530 GCA_031762675.1 Pachysandra terminalis
CGGCTCAAGAACGGAAGAATTGAAGAATCAGAAGAAATCAGGGGTTTGCAACCCTTTTATTTTCAAATTTTTGGGAAGGGAGAATTCCTTTACATTCCATAAGCGCAAAAAAATAAAAAATAAATCAATATTTCGCTGAAATTACACCATCTCGGCGAAATGTCGCCAGATTTCGCCGACATTTCATCACATTTCGCCGATATGTCGCCGAGATGGTGTAAAGGGGGAAATTTTGCGAATTACACCCCCATTTCGTACCACCAACTTCATTTTTGGCGAAATTTAAAACCATGCTACATATTATCATTGTCAAGGGTAAAATTCCATCACTTGCCAAGTGAAGCAGTATTTCTGTGCAATACGTTTACCAATATTAAACGTCATTGACACTAATCTTTGCACATAGTCTTCCAACTAACTAGATGGTCTTTTCTATTCCTACCGGTCGACCCCTGTCCAGTAAGAAATCCTTTTAAATCTTCTTATTGAACCATTTGATATACATTGTTGTGCCTTTCTCTAACAGCTTGAGCTTTTAGAGCAAAAGGTGTTTAACATGGTATCAAAGCGGGAGGTCAAGTGATCAAATCTGTATTATCCCACGGATGTGTTGTTCCAGTGCGGAGCCCGCACGTGCGGGAGGGTATTGAACCATTTGATATACATTGCTGTGCCTTTCTCTAACAGTTTGAGCTTTTAGAGCAAACGGTGTTTTAACACTTTTCAATGCAAAAATGATTGACCGGAAGATTAGCCAAAGAAACCTAATGAGGATTATAAGGCAGGCGTATATATAAATGGCAAAAAGGAGTTTGCTTTTTATGATGCCGCAAATTTATATTGGGCTCTAACTTGGCATCTGAAGAGGCAAAGGAACATGAAGGCCAAATAGGTCAAGGAATATTTCAGCAGTCACATTTGAAAACCATGTAATAATAGGATGAGTAAAATCTTTTCTCTCATAAGATACCCAGCCTCATATGAAAAGTCAAATTTTTGCATTACTCAGCGGTATAACAATACATACCATTCCTCAACAATTTAACTAAGCATTTAGTGTGCATATCTTGGTAAACCTCAAACATATCAACTAAACAAACTCAGGTTTTGTTCTAATTTTCATGCAATGAAACGAGGAGACACAGAACTGTCCAGTTCATAAATAAGGTATGTAGAAGACAAAAAATGTGCTTAATATGGTACGTCAATCCTCTCCCCCTGGCTCCCTCCATTCCTAAGAAGTCGAACCAAACATGCTAAAAAATCAACCCGCTTAATAGATACTTAAAGTAAAAGTGATTCTCAAACAAACCACTATGGTTCATATAACCAAAGACAAGCATCACTAGTAGAACTAAAACAAAAAAGCTACCAACTGAAGAACAACCCATTTCATATTGCACCTTTCCAAAATAGCTAACTAATTATGGTCAATTGCTTTTAAGAAGCCAAGAAGACTGGTGAGACATGCTAGGCATAGAACCCTAGTGTGACACAGATTCACATATGGAAGATGATTTTGCGAACCCTAATCATCTAAGTGTGCTTCCACATAACCCACTTTACATACTAAGTTTCTGCCATGTACACACTTGCCACATGACAAGAAAGTACCACCCAGATCTAACACCTTTTTAGTAATGAACTCGAAAAAAAAAAATTGAAAAATTCAAGGACTTCTTTTACACAATAAAATCTGATTCGGATGTATTAATGGAGCTTATATGGGTTGAAGTATTATCTACGTGACCAATCCAAAGGAGGCAGCTAGACAGTCAGGATTTGACATGTCAAAGCTCCAGCTGGCCAAAAAAAAAAGTCTCACAAGGGGACTGAATCTGATAAAACAAACCAGAAACCTCTTGCCTACTTCTAATGAGGTCGTCTAACAAAATTGGACCAACAGCATTGGCGCCATTGATCAAATGCCTATCAAGGTTAATCAATTTAATGATAATAAAACCAGAAGGTACACCATGAAACTAGCACATGCTAACAAAAATCATGACTCCTGCTCCATCAGATCATGACCAACACAATAACCCATCTAAACGCACAAGAAAGAAAAAATCTCAATTTGGAAAACCCGCTAGGGTATCAAAATTTTGAAAAAATCCCAACACTCAGATTCCAAGATTTTCCAAAGTAAAGACATCATTGAAAGATTAGTGCAATACACATAAAAGGAATGATTAAGCCCATAAATTCACCGCCTTACCAGAACTAAATTCAAATCCAATACTAAAAATTACAGAAACACAGTACGTGCCTGTGAAATTAGATGACTACATCTAGAATCGAAAGTGGTTGCGTGAAGTAAAGAAAAAGGAGCTTAACTTGAGAAATGATAGAGATGGATTAAGAAACGCACCTTGATGTAAATGTTTTCTGCAGCTTTTTCCTCCTCGCTAAATACTTTGCCACTGCTCGAGAGCCTACGGGATACATACCTCGCCGCGATCCTCATTGCCATGGCAACTGTCAGAATAATATAGGGTTCTCTGCGAACATGAAAAAATAAGTAGAAGATGACTCTGTGTTCTCCCCAAATACTTGAGTCGCCAAATGGCATTTATATAGAATCTCTACTCTTCACTTCAATGGTTTTTTCATGTTTTTTTTTTTTAAGTTAATTACATGTACCTCCCTTTTTTAGATAAATATAGACCGACTCCTTTATTGTTTTAGAAATTAAATTAAGCTTCCTTAGCCTAAATTAATTACATATACTTCCCTTTCGATAAATATAGACCGACTCCTTTATTGTTTCGAAAATTAAATTAAGCTCCCTTAGCCGCATTCTTTTTAATACTTGTTTAATTTCAAAAGTAAATTATGCTTTTTCTAAAAATAAAATCATTCTTTTTTAATATTTTTTAATTTTAAAAGTAAATTATGCCTTTCTAAAAGTAAAATAAAAACTACCATTTCCGTTGTTTCAATAAACAAGCCATGAAACATTGTTTCTCTATTGAAGCAAAGATTTGCTTTCTTTTTGTTTATTTTAAAATCATATAAGTCCCTTGTATAGGGTGGCAAGGGGCGGGAGAAAATTAACTGTGGGCTACCATGTGGTCTATCATGTGATGTGGTTTGTGAATGGATGAAAAAACAAGTAAAATTATTTTCTAAACCAATCACAAGCAACCCCACAGCGAGGACAACAGGGTAGCCCACAGTTGATTTCCTCTCGCAAGGGGCAGGATGACCCACCCGACTCGAACAGCACAGCCCTATGTGTGAGCGGACTTGGGCAAGGGTATATAGCCTGTAGGGTCGGGCCTAAATTTAAAGCACGGTTGTATTTACAAGCCAAGCTCGGATTTATGTTTGTTTAATCCAGTCTGACCCGACCCGAATATTTTCCCCATCTAATGCATTTATTTATCTATTTATAATAGCTATTATGCTAATAGTGTAATAACTCATTACATAATTATTAATCATACTACTTATGAAAATATATAATATATTTTAAGCTTATTAAATTTTAAATAGGTTGACAATTAATCTTTACATAATTATATTTTTAAGTAACTTGAATTTTAACTATAGTAATTGTAACTACTTGTAATTATTATTATAAATTGGTGATTTTATAATAGAAGTTGTAACTGCTTGTAATTATTAGTGTATGAGATGTTGATTTTATTTATATTTTATTTTTTAAAAGTCATTTTTTTTTAAATATCATTTTGTTAATTATTTTTAAGTAACTAGTACTAGTGCATGTGGGTTTAAGAACTAAAAATTTCTTTTATTTCTTCTGTATCCTAAACACAACTTTATAAATTATTTGTTAGTCACCAAAGAAAGAAAATTATGAAGGGTTGCTCTTTTTAAATGATAAAATAATTATAAAAATCTCAATACTAATAATAATCCTGATAAAAAAGTTCAAATATACAGTTTAAAGAGACGAACCATGTCAGTAAGTGCACAAAGAATTGTTGGAAGCCATCAATTTTCTCTTGTATCAGTCAATAGGAAAATTACATCATGAGAAGCAATCGAATCTTGAAAAAATTCACATTCTTCAAGCATATTGTCATATTCTTAATGTAGCACAGGACTGCCAGGCATTGGTTTTGCTATCACAATACCTTCTGCTTCTTACAACAACTGTCACAATACCTTCTGTTAAAGAATTAAGAAATAAAATATTTATCATAGCGTGCTTCTCTTTGGTAGTATGTAAGGACAATAAGTTTGCGTGGCTTGAAATATTCGCTTAAAACTTTTAACTGTTGCATTGGCTTTCATGTTCTAACATGAAAGTTCTAACATCCCCTTTGAAAGGAGCAAGGATCTTCTGTTATGAAGATCCCTGATATGCTCCTGTTATGTAAATAGGAGCATGACACGTGTCCTGGGAGTCCACTGTTCACCTGACAATTTAAAAACCATAGAAGAAAATGGTGAACCTTAGGAGGCCCACTGTGGTGGTGTCACATACTAAACTCATTGGAGTCCCTAAAGATTTGACATATAACTCTCATCCCATTCCACATGGGAGTGGTAGTCAATATATTGCCAAACACATTGAATTAATTAAGATAATTATAAAATATGGAATTAAATATCCTTAAAATCAATCCATTACATAAAACAGTAAAAACAACGGAAATAAACTATTCTTAGTCTCATGTTCCAAATTAATCCCTACCAATTACTCAAACTTGACCCTAATGATACTAAGTCATTAAAAATATAAAGCTAATTAATCATATTACAAATTCTATTGAAATCATCAAACAATATTCTAATTATAACTAAGGTCTTCATCATAGCCTTGTTTTTCGTCTCGATCATCATAGTCCCGTTGTCCACCATCTACAGGTCCTGAAATATGGTTGCTTGAAAGCGTAAGTTACTCTTAGCTTAGTAAGTAAACAAAATATTAATGAATATTAGTAAGTAAATAATGATATGCTATGATATGCAATGCAATGTGATGTGTTGTGTTGTGCAATGCAAGATGATATGATGGTTCAATTATTAATGAATGTAATGCATGCAGCTGTGCGCCTGAATATATATATATAATCACCACATGTGATATAAGTACAATCATATGAAATACAATATGCATGTTGTTTGGCATTCGAATAGTTATGTTCCACACCTAATCGAATCTCAAATACCCAAGATATCCCACAAATGTGAATTCCATCCCACAAATACAAAGCCATAATAGTAGATTATTTTATGCGTACATCATACTTTCTAGGGGCTCCAATCTAGAGGGCACAATTTCCTCATTTATTTTTGTTATCACATGAACGAATCCCAATGCATCACCCAGAACTTCATTTATGAATCATACATTAGCCGATCTACTGACAGATTCACTTGGTCATCCGTCAAATCAGGACAGGAATAAAGATTGGTCTATTGGGATTGCAACTCCCTCAACATATGAAAAAGTTATCCATCCGGGACTTCTCACCGACACTATAATTTCCAGATTACAATACCTCTTATTATATCTATAAATTATAGCAAAATGAAATTATGGGGTTAAGTCAAGGCATTAGACCCAAACCAAGGTCATCATGCTCCATAGGCATATGCTATGCATTGTGCATATTAACTAAGCATTAGACCCAAACCAAGGTCATCATGCTCCATAGGCATATGCTATGCATTGTGCATATTAACTAAGCAATCAATTGTGTATGTGAACATGTGTAATAAAGTCAGTAGAATATGATGATAACATGCTTTAAAATGATAAAAACTCATATCAAAATATCACATGTTAACAGACAAGGCCAAATCCTCCTCCATAGGTACTTTATGCAAAATATTTATAGCAATCGGAACAACTTCAAAAATTCGGTATACCCCTAGTCTACCTTGAGGCTACTTTGGGATTTTCGGCATACCTCTTGGCACCTTGGATAGTAAGCACAAAATAAATTCTTAGAGGGTTTCATGGGTTTTCAGCTTTGGTATTTGTTGGGTATTTTAGCCATAACTTTGTGTATACTTATCGGAATCACCTTAGATTTGTTGCATTGTGTTCCTGACGAAGAAGAGAGTTCAAAGGCCAAACTTCCGTGGTCGACACACCTTACGGTATACCAATAGGTTACCGACACAACCCATAATAGTAGTCGGTACACTAATCGGTATACCAATTAGCTTGTCAACTCTCGGGACAAATCCAGAAATTCATAAAAGTGTAAAATTAAGAACAATTAGTTTATCAAAACAACCACCATGAATTTTAATTCCGAACAAAACCCATAGACATAAACAACTCATCTAACTTACCTTGATCCTTGTATGATATTGCAACCAGAAAATAATACTTTTTATCATGTTCAATGAGGAATGAGTAGAAGAAAGATAATTATATTAGGTATGCTATGTCATACTCAAAGAATATGACATATGTACCTAGTTTATATCGAAAATAAGATTTTACTCGAATACTTACCTCAAATTATTAACGATGTTGAGTAGAACACCTTCTTCCTCTTAAAGCTTAAACTTCTGCAACTCTAAGCCTTTGAGTTGTTGCACCTCTTCTCCCTCTCTCTCTCTCTCTCTCTCTTGAATAATGGCCCATACGTCCAGCTCTAGTGTTTTATAGTTTTTATTCTTAATTCCCAACAATCTAGGAGTCCTTATCTAATTTAGATTAGTATCAATTCTCTACCCTTGGATTAAATTAGTTTAATTCTAACATTTAGATCTAGATTCCTAGTTATTACTAAATCCTAACTTAACTATAATTAGTATTTCTCTTATAAAATTTAAGCCATTAGATTATATTAGAATCTCCTACAAAATCTTAACCATTATATTAAGTGTCCTAGTTTTAGTTGAACTAGTTATTAATCATATTTTAATTATTGAATCCTAACTAAATTATAACTAGTATTAACTCTTATTGAATCTCATCCATTAAATCATATTAAAAGTTCCTAAGAAATTCTAGCTCTTCATTATAACTTATGGGAGTTATAATTGTGTGTGATGCACTTAATTCCCTACGGTACAACCCACCAAACACAACAAGTCAAAGTCAAGCTAATGAGCTAATTTACTAAAATTTTAAATTTTTTCATATTCTTTTATTAATTACACATTTACCCTATTATTTTAGTTTGGGTTATTACAGGTGGGCACCCTAAGACACGTGTCATGCCCCTAAACCTATATAGTAAACATCAACGAACCTTGTAATTCCATAAAAAAGAGGAGGTGAACCTGAATTAGAATCTAAATCAGGGGGATAAAATCATAGAAGCAAAGCATGGTTTAAATACTTGGATGAACATTTATCCCGTATGAACATTCATGAAAAAATAATATTACCAGATAAGCAGGCAGAGACAAAAAAATTTCTTACCAACAAACGTATAGCAATCTCAAGTGGGACTATCACTCCCCGAATTCGAGATATATAATCTCGAGGATTTACAAGAGAATGACCTTCGGATCCAACCCATTGATGTGGCAAAACCAATCAACTAACTCATGGTCTAACAGAGCATAAGTATAATTAGCGGAAGTCTCATAAAATTAAAATCTTCCAATTGAAATTCAACAACCCTGAGCAAAATCCAACTATAATCAAAAGATTACATTATTCGTGCCTACTTGGGGTCAAGACAGAAAATAACAAATCCATAATTCAAACAGTAACTAAACAGTTCTTTAAGGTTCCCACAGTCTTATTCACATCCTTCTAGTGTCTCCCGTCTCGGGTCCATCATCACACTAGGGCTCCACTTGTTTCAACATAGGGGTGAGCTTGGAGGCTCAAGACCTTCACAATCATACAATAAATCACATTAATTCATTAAGCCATAACAGACATTTGTCATTCAAATAATGTATTCATCACAATCTTCAATTCAATATTATAATATTCACATATCATTAGTCCCATTACAATCACGTCCTTATATTTATTCACACACCATCACAACTATAAACATAGTATTCACATGTTATAACTCACATCATTATACTCATTTATATACCACCATAACCATAAACATGCACAACTTGCCCAAAACACCAATATCTTCATGAACTCTGTTATGATACATATACATACACAACCTGTCCAATTACCAATATCCTCATGAACTCAGCCATGATACATATACATACACAACATGTCCAAGCACCAATATCTTCATGAACTCTGTCACGATACGCATCATCTTACAAGGCTATCAAATCTCATGGTTCCTTCTATACTGTAACATTCCTCCTTATCATTTGTCATTCGATTCACACACAACAATCAATCAACAAACCAATACATATCACACTACAATACAAACAACAATCATATATCACACACAAATCAATCAACATTCACACATCACACAAACTCATTCAACAACCATATATCACTCTCAAACCAATCAACAGCCACACATCACACTACAACTTAATCAGCAATCACACATCACGCACAGTTATGCAATTCATGCAAATGAACACAACATGAGCACACAAATGATGAAATGACACTCACAATCAAGAATGCAATGCAATGTGATATTATGATGCAAATGTTTATGATGAGATGAAATGATGAAATAAATGCAGAAGGGGTGTTAGGCCAAGCCTAACCATATAATCAATGCCACATCTCTTCTATGAAACACTGTTATGGGAATGTGCTTAATCAACCACGCCAGATCCTATTGTCTAAAGAGTATTGAAATCTCATTATCCTTTTTTTTTAGGGGTTGTTAACCCAAAGTAGAAAATGTCACCATATTTTTTTTAGGGACAATACCCAAGGTAGAAATTCACCATCTTACCATTTCTTTTAGGGGATAATACTCAAGGTAGAAAATGTCACCATCTTTCTTTTAGAGTATAATACCCGTGATAGAAATTCACCATCTTACCATCTCTTTTAGGGGAGAATACCCAAGGTAGAAAATGTCACCATCCACACATTCACATTAGACCTTTTATACAAAGTGTTCTAAAATTCAAACATGATCACTTTATGATCATTCCACGCATAACACATCACAATTCATATGGATCATATAAGACCCACATATCATACACCGACCAACTTTCATGTGTTGGTTATCATTCACCCTAATATCATACCACACGACCTATCTCATGTTACAACTCTCTAGAAACCTCATCATACATCATAACACACCAAACATGGTCACAACATAGTAAATTGGGGCAATTAGTACTAATTGTTGCACAAAACTTCACGCACACATAATTCCCATAAGCCAACACCACACACAATGTTCAAATACTAAAACCATGTTGTCCCTAAAATGTGGGACCCATTGGAGCTCGGTAGTAGGCTCGGTGGGACCGATGTTTGTAACGACTCACCCCACCTAACACAATATTGTCCGCTTTTGCTTCACCCGAATCAGACTTTCCAGGGGTTCACCCATCCTGGTACTACTCCCGCCCAAGCACGCTTAACTGCGGAGTTCTGATTGGGTTCACAGCCATCACGGCTTTAAAACGCGTTATATCATAGTAGGGTGTGAATATACATATAAGTACATCACCTTCAACAACCCAGGCGATGTGGGATTGTCCAACCCGTAGCCTGCCAGTAGGCCCTCCCACGAGACACCTGCCCATGTAGGTCACCACAATGGTCCTGTCGAGGTGCTCGGCTATTGAGCTTGGCTCCTATCGAAGCTCGATACAATGGCCAGCAAAAATAGAGGGCTCGACAACATGGCTCGGTGGGACCGAGGTATTTGCAAAGGTTCATAAGTTGCCCAGAAATTTCCATAAAATTGAGGGCTTCGTACCCAACCTCTTTCAACCTCAAAAATACATTTTTCTCATTCAAAATCTATACTTACACATCCATTCATTCTCACTAGCATATTATACATGAAACCTAACATCTAAACATTGATTCACATGCTAAATCTAGCATAAATCACATGATCCAAACAAGTATATTCATGTTATCATCACAAAACATATAAATCAATCTAAACATGGTTCAATCATATATTTTCATGCAAAACAAATAATCTAGATGCTCATCCTAAGAAGTTTATCATATTCCTATAAATGTAACTACCGTAAAAATCATGAAAATCCCTACCTCAAGATTCTGCATATTAGGATATGGAGGATCACTATTGTCCTTTTCCCTTTGTTTGTCTTCCCTTTTCTTCTCCCTTTCTCTCCTCACTTATTCCTTTTTCTTTTTATTTTCCCTTTATTTCTCTATCTCTCCCCATTTGCCTCTTCCTCCATCATAGTAACTTACAGTCTGCTTCTTTATCCTTCTCATCTTCTTCTTTTCTCCAAATATCTAATATCTTTTTCTTTCCTTCTTTTTCTTTTCCTCCAGCCGATTAGGTCTATTCTCCCTATTCTTTAAATTTAAATTTGAATTTGAATTCCCCCTTTTGATAGGAAACAATTCCCATTCTTAAGCATCCTGCTTCTTTGGTCCATATCCCTATTTGTTAACTTCCTTCTTACCTTACTGCTACTCCTTAATTAAATTCTTCTAGAGCCTTCTCTTATGGGCCAAACAATCAGGTCTTAGGTTAGGTCTAAAAGCCTAATTAAGTTGTTCATAATTATATTTTCATCCTATTCTTATTAATCCCTTGTTCTGAAATATTTGAACCATAGCTTCTTATTCTTTCCAATTGCTAGCTCTTAGTTCTCTTGATAATTTAAAGATATACCTATATCCCTTAAAGGCTCAATTTGTATTTTTAGGCTGTTGAATTTTCTAAAATTTAAGAAAATATTTATTTTATAAATTTTATGATTCCGGGTAACTACAGTGACGTTACCTCTTTATTTTAGTCGTAGTAAGGTCGTGATTTGAACCTAATGTACTCTTCCTTTTTTCATTTGAAGCAACATAACCATCGTATTGAAGAAAAAAAAATCTCTTAACATCAAGCACATTTGATCAAAAGATTGAAACACAAAATTAGAATCAAAACACACAAAAATAATTTTGTGTAGTCCTAGAACCGATTCAGATAACTCTCTATCCGAATTGTCCTATAAACAAATATACCCATATCAACTAAACTCATATCAAACAACAAATAAAAACAAGAAAAAATAAACATGTGAACTTAATGAACAACGTGCACTTAATAGATTGAACAACGGGCAGCACTATCTTTTCCTAAAGTGCTCTTTCTCTCTCTGCCATTGCCCAAACAACTTATTAGCTCTCTTATTCATGCATTGTCGAAGAAGGTCAAATGGGATTGCACATATTTTTACAAAAAAGGCACCGATTAACTTATGCACTGAAACTTGTTTTTGTAACCCTCCATTATGGATTTCTAATGCCATTCGAGACAAGCAGTCATAAAATATTTTATCTGAAATTTAAATAAAGGTTCCTCAGTTTTTATGTCAAATAAGAAATAAAGAAAGCTAGACCATGATCATCATGTTATAATAAGTGGCCTATTATTTTTTTTTGATCGGTAAAAGTATTGTATTGTATTAGTATGCATAAACTTACTAGCCATATACAAAAAGAGCTCCCACTATACACCTGCATACGAAGAGTATACCCAGTAAAGTCCCACATCTCCCACAAAAACACAGAAAGGAATTACATAAAATCCCAATCCCCATTCAACTGAAAATATTGAATATGGATGAACTCATGGATTGAGTTAACCCAAGCATACAAAGTAGCAATGACCCGATTGATGACCGCCTCGGCTACCTTCTCCTTTCCCCTCTAAGATCCGACTATTTCTTTCTTTTCAAAGCAACTAGCAAATCGTTGCTTGACACATGTTCCACAGAACAGCTCTAAAAGACCTTCCATTTTGTCATTTCCAACAACACAGACAATCATCAACTCCTTTAGGCATTTCCCGAACCACCTTGAACATTCTCAAAAAGAAACCCCACACCTTGAAAGCCATATTGCAATGCAACAAAAGATGGGAAGTATTTCTCGTCTTTGAACAGCACATGGAACATCTATTTGGAATAGACCATCCTCTAGACATTAAGTTATCCAGAGTTGAGATTTTTTATTTAATCGCCAACCACATGAAAAAACCAACTTTAGATGGAACCTAAATGTTCTATAAAGCTTTCTCCTCTTCAAAACTAACACCTTCAACCGAAAGAGAAGTATACCATGACTGAACAGAAAAATTCCCACAACATTCCCAAATCCATCTCCTAGAATCAGACGTATCCAAAAAAACAAAATTTTGCAGGATAGACAACAGTGAAGTAGCTGAATCCAATTCCCTATCGAAGAGGGGTCTTCTAAAGTTCAAATTCCAAGCATAACCCTGTTGGTCCTTGATTGCAACTTCAGCTATAGAAGCCTCTTGGTTTTGCACCAACCTATATAAATCTGGGAACTATTTACAGTGGACAGTCTTTCCAACCCAATTATCAACTCAAAATCTGATTCTATCACCCTCACCCACCACAAACCTCATACCAGGTTCAAATTTCGAATATAACCCGGCAATGGCTTTCCAGACTCCAACACCATATGAGCACTGGATGGGTTGAGTGACCCAATCACCAGCATCACTTCCATATTTGGCCTCAATCACCCTTCTCCAAAGACTTCCTCTTTTCACCCCATACCTCGACAACCACTTTCCTAACAAGGCTTCATTGAATTTCCTTAAGCCCCTAAGCCTAGGTCCCCATTCCCTTTCAATTTTCATAGTTCACTCCATTTAACCAAATGATATTTTAATTCATTTCCCAAGCTACTTCACAAAACAACTCGTTGGAGCTTTTTGATTCTATTTGGCACCAACACTGGGATTACAAATAAAGATAAAAAGTAAGTTGGTAAGTTGGATAACAAACTTTTGATAAAAAACTAACTTTCCACCTTTAGGCAAATACCTCAACTGCCAATAAGCTAATTTTTGTTTGCAGCTTTCCTCAATTCTTCCCCAAACAATTGTGGATTTATTGGTTGCCCTAAGAGGGAGACCAAGATAAGTAGTTGGAAGGCGCCCTTCCTTGCCTCCCAAAACAATTTTAAGTTGATCCATGTTTGGCACCTCACGGATACCAATCAATTCACTGTTACTAAAGTTGATACGAATCCCATAAACCGCTTTAAAACAAACACAAATACACCCAAGAACCAGGAGGTGACTTTGACTTGCCTTACAAAAGATGAGTGCATCATTTGGGAATTGGAGATGTGAAATAGTTGGTCCCCCATTGCTTACTTTGACCCCCACCAACAAATCCTCTCGAATTGCCTTTTGGATTAGCCTACTGAACGCCTCTGCCACCGCCATAAACAAAAAGGGAGAGAGAGGATCCCCTTGTCTCAAGCCTCTCGAGGAACAAAAGAAACCTGATGCAACCCTGTTAACAGGGACTGAAAATGAAGCCGATATATGCATATCTTGATCCACTTCCTCCATCTCACCCCAAAACCCATCCTTTCCAACATATAAAGCAGAAAATCCCAACTCAAATGGTCAAAAGCTTTTTCCATGCAAGTTTGCACAACACGCAATCCTCGCTCCCACAATAAGTGACCTATTGTTAAAAACACAAAATAAGACTTTTATCTGATTTAAAAGTTTGTTTGTTACTTTTTTAGTTCAAAATATTTTTATCTAAATGGTACCATCGTCTAATAAATAATAATAAAAAAAACACAAACAAGGTCTTTTGTTTCTTTTAAAAGCATTAACATGATTAGAGTTTTATAAAAGCTTAAAAGACTAAACAAAGAAAATGGAACATAGTAAAAACAATATACATATAAGCACCAATTCTTTAATTTAAAAGTTGATTGTCATATCTGATATAATTAACTCCTGAAATTGGAAGTTGATTGACCTATGTGGTAAGCTCTATTCTTTCCTAAGATGAGAACATGGACAACCTTTATGAAAAATAACATTCGTTCAAATTAAAATATAAAATACATTTGATTAGGTCTTCTACTTCTTCATCCTCTCTCTCAATCTCTCTTTGTCTTCCTTTACATTAGATAACAAGGTAAATAGGAATTTGGTGTCCAAGTTATGTATTGATAAGGGATGGGATGCAAGTCGTTTACTTTATCTCGCTTCTTAAAATATCTATTTCTTTATTTTATTCAAGGCATTCGATTGTTATACAATACTTAATATCATAAACACAAACACAATAATATATGGTATATTAAATTGATTGAAAAAAAGTAACTACTAATATGGTATAAGATTCCTTAGTACGCTTGTCGTGATTGTTATGAAGTAGAATGATTGGAGAGAGTTGTGCTCATAGCATTTTGTCACTACGGACTATGAAGGCTGTAACCAAGTCGAGCCAAGCTTTGCCTAGTTCAGCTCAGAGTCGTAAATCTCTAGCAAAGTTCAGGCTCGGCTCAGGCTAGTTAACAAATTTTAGGCTCCGAGTCAAGCTGAGCTTTGCCCTGCTCGGTTCAGGCTCGTAAAAGCTTTGCTCGCAAAAAGTTCGGCTTATAAAAAATCGACATCGTAAAAAAGCTTAGATTAATACAACTGTATTAACATTATAGTTGATATACTGTTATTATATCTAATATAATATGTTAATATGTGAGTTTAATATTAATACATAATATAAGATATAAGAATATAAACGTATAATCACATGTACAAACCGAGCCGAGCCTACCCAAACTTGGCTTAGGCTCATTAAAATAATGAGCTTTTTTTCAGGCTCAGGCTCGCGAGCCTAATTTTAGAGCTCTAGCTTGTCTCAAACAAACTGAGCCCGAGCCTGAACCGAGCTAGCTTGGCTCGTTCACAGCCCTACGGACTATGGTCCCACGGATAAGTATCACATGATATATAAATGTAAATGCAGTGAATCACATTGCAACACATGCAACACTCTAAAGTGGTATGTTTGGATTTCTCACTTGCATATGTAAGAGGGGGAAGATATATTATAAATGTACACGCAGTAGATAACGCCTTACAACATTGTCATGCTCAAGGGGGTATAATTGGAATTCTCACGTACAAATCAGAGGGGGAAGATATACTAAATTATGAAAACAACTAAGGGTGTCAACGAGCGTTTAGGAAAAGGACATCGAGTTCTACAACCAAATCTTATAGCATAAAACAATTTTGGGTCTTGTCGATTCAAGGTTTCAAGATGTCACCACCATTAGTCTTTGGAATGAACCTGCAAATACCTGGATGGTAGCTGATAGTAAAAAAATTGTTGAAATAACGAATATTTCAGTTGAAAAAAATTTGGTGAAAGTAGAAAAATTTGGCAAAATAACGTCGAAATTTTGGACATTTCGTCTGAAAATTTTGTAAAAGAATTTCAACCGAAAAAACAAGATTTCAATTTTGGAGAACTTGTCCGAAATCAAAATTTTGCAAAATATCGACAAAATTTAAAACTATGGCTACATGCTAACTAACAAAATTACCCATAACCAAATATTATACTTGGAATGAGTTCTAGATCTAAATTGACAGGCAAACAAGGCCTAATTGAATACTTATGTCTTTACAAGAAATTATTCCACCGAATGCATGGTTTTAAGGATCGCTTCGGATCGGATTGGATCAGCCTGGACCGGTCCGACCCTATGTAACGATACAAACTATTGTATCAAGTGACTTTGAATTTGACCGATCCAACCGATACCGGTAAAAATTGGCTGATCCGGTCCGGTCCAAATGTTTTTTCTTTATTTTTTGAAAGACGATCTAAAACTTGGATCGGACCAGAATCGGCCGATCCAATACCGGATCGGCCGGACCAGTCGTATTCAAGATCCCGAGAATAAAGCATTCAGTCAAGATTTTTCTCTCGTGGTTTTTTCTGAACACGAGTTCCCAAAATGAACGCGCTTCCACCGAATGGCAAACAGAGCTAGTTCTTCAGCACGGTACGGCATCTGTTGGTCCGGCCCGTTGTACACCCCACCAACACAACTCGCGAGAGAGAAATTTAACGAGGTTACTTTCGTAATATCCACATGTATTCACATCTCAAAAGATTCCCAAATTCGAAACCCTAGTTTAAGTCGTCTTATTTTAGGGTTCATCGCTAGAAAGGGTTCCCCATTTCCTCTCGCAAGATTTTTCGCTCGTGGTTTTTTCTGAGCAAGCGAGAGAGCTCCTCTGGTAATCCTCTCTCTCTCTCTCTCTCTCTCTCTCTCGTTCTTCCTTTCTCCGTTCTTCTTGTCTTATGATACTGCATGTGTAAAGGATTGTTTGTTGAACAGAAATTTTTCATGCATTTTTTGTTAACCGATGTAGTCTCTTTTGGAGCTGAATGTGAACTCTTGTGGCGAATATCTGATTATTTTGGAAATTTATGGCCAATGCAAACCTTTTTACTGGATATCTGAGTTTTGGGTATGACGAGTGATATTTTCTTCGTTTAGGGTTTGTTTTTCGATGGTGACTGCATGATGGAAAGATAGATATTCTTGTCTAAAAAGCAGTGGTAAATTGTGAGAAAGAATTTAGCTTTTTCTTTTGTAGGGTTCTTAGAACGTTTTTCTCAATGTTCATAAACCATTTGCATGATCTTTTAGTAAATATGGCATTCTTTAGGAAAAGAAGTTTATAGTTTTTAACCTCTTAAAGTTGCACGCAACGTAGCTTTTATTGCTGAACTAATCGAACATGTTGTTTGCACTGAAAAGATGGAAACAGGATGTTATAATATAATTTCCATTAATAGTTTGGGTCATAGTAGGTTTTTTGAAGTGGAGATTAGAATCAGCGATATTGGATGTATATGTGTGAATGGGTATGATTTGTATAGTCAGTACCAATACACAAACTATATCGTTGCATCGTCGAGAGTAGTTATTACTTAAAGGTGTCATTTTTTGAAATTATCATTCTGGGGTTTTCTTGAATACCACTTCCAATTAGTTGTTATTGAGAAACAAATGACTGCAGTTAATACCAAAATTTGAATGCAGGAAATTATGGTTTGTAGATCTTTGGGAAAATTAGGTGTCACTCATCAATTTGGTATCAGGTTTCTACCCGGGAGAGAGAGCAATCAACTAGGTTTATTGATTGATTTGTAAATCAAGAGCAAGCTTTAGATGTAACGGTTCTAATTTATATTTTGTGTAGATGTTTAATTGAACTATGTATATTAGTTAGAAGGGTACTCAACTATAGATGGCAATGTAAAAGAAAGTGATCAGTTAAAATACATATTGGAATGAATAGGGTACATTACATCGCTATCAGAAAAAGAAGAGGTTTCCCACATTATTTTTGGAAGGATTAGTTACTTTATCTACCTCTTAGTATGTAATTGCTCGAGGTTGTACTTATAAGATTGTATGATCCGAGAGTTGGTTTTCTAATCTTTCAGACAATATGTAACTTTGAGAAACAAATATAATTTATTTTGATTAACTTTGAGAGACAAATATAATTTATTTCGACTTTCTTGAGAAGTAATATGTAATTACTTTGTTGGGTGCATATTCTCATCATTTCCATGTCTAACTGGTCATAGTTCACCATATCTATCCTTGATGGCTAAAGCTACTAAAATATAGTTGAGTTCTTGTAGATGATAATGTGAATTTTCATTAATGTAAAATTATAGAGTTATTAATCTGAATTGAATTGTAAAACTGTAAGAACTAAGCAGTTAGGTTAGATTCAACGTGTGAGTCAAAGGATTCAAAAGGGTTTTCTTGAGCAAATGAAAAATCTAGAGAAAGAAAATAGAAACAATGAAATAATAAATTTTCATGTAAAGTAATGCAAATATGTTGATACGAAATCACAATTGAGCATTCCATTATATGTCCTTTTGAATTGTTAATTTCAAAATGTTTCTTGATGGGTGGGATAATGTGCACCTAGTTAGCTGATTGCGGATGATACATTACTATTTTGTGATGCCAAGAATTTAGTTAAAGTTGTATATATGTGTGCTGATTTATTTTGAAGTGGTTTTAGGCTTGAGGTCTAATTTATTGATGAGACATGTTTGAGGTGGGAGTCTGGGAGAGGTGTGGACCTAGAATAGAGGAAGGTAAATATGCAGTGCAGGATTGGAGTATTTCCAACTATGTACTTGGGTTTTCATTAGGGGCATATTACAAATGGCGTATTGCAAATCAATAGTTTGTTTGGGATCTGATTGTGGAGAAACTGGAGAAGAAATTAGTTTTTTTGAAGATGGGATATTTGTACAGAAGGGGTAAGCTTACATTTTTTTCTTTTTTTTTGGTCAGTTAACAATGTGTGTATTATATATGATTATAAAGATATTATCAACTCTTGCCTATGTCCACAATCGAAGAGAAAATAGAAGCGCCCATACCTGATATAATATCATTATATTGCATTCTAAACAGAAAGTTCCAGCCGTTAGTAATATTAGAATACAAAGCCCCCTGGAATTTAGGCAAAATTGGACTCCAATAATACATCAAGATTTTACTGTCCTTTTATTGCCTTCAATCCCACACTCTAAGCCTTCAAAAATACATTTGTTGCATGATAGTAGATTCACCTCCCTCTCCAACGTCAACTTTCCTAAATCTGGCCCTCTAGTCAAATCAGTTGTCTCAATATCAAATGAAGCAATTGGTTCCAGTTCTCTATCAAACAATGGCTGCCTTAAATCTAATCTCCTATTGTTTCCCCCCTTCATACATAAGTAACAAAACCAAGCACTCTTTAATCCAAATGCCTTTACACTTCTTTGAACCAAAGCTAAATCAGGGAATTGTTGCATGAGAATAGATTCACTATACCAACTCCAAATGTCCTAAAATCTGACCTTATCCCCACAATCAATCCTAAAGAAGGTTTGTTTATTGAATTCAATGATTTGTGAAGAACCACACTCCACAAGAAATGGCTTTTCAAGGTCCACATTGTGAGAATCTAAACGAGGTGTAGTTTCCCAACATCTCGGGCAACATCCATATTTAGATGTAATAATTTTACACCAAAGGCTGTTCCTTTCCTCCCTAAACTGCCAAAGCCAATTCCCTAGAAGCGCTAGGTTAAACCTCTCCAAAGATTGCAAACTTAGTCCTCCTTTGTTGATGCATAAGCGCACTAATTTTTGATTGACCAATTGATACTTATGCCTTCTCCCCACCTCACTCCAAAGAAAGTTGCTTTGGAGTTTTTCAATCCTCTTAGCAACTTGAATGGGGATTTTCCAATATCGGATGATAATAAATGGGCAGCAGATTGACCAACGAACTTTGAATAAGAGTCCACTTCCCTCCTTTAGAAAGGAATTCACATTTCCATGCTGATAATTTCTTTTTTTCTTTTTTTCTTTTTTTTTTTAGCAGTAAGGTGTAATTGTATTATAATTAGTAGTAAAATAGTTACAGATGGCTATACATTGTACACAAACAGTATACACAAGCCCCCCCCAAAACAAACAAAACAGAACAAATCCTCAAGGACACATCCACACCTATGTTGCATAGGTATGGGTACGTGTGTCGGAGTCCGACACGGGTACGAGGTGTCGGATTCGGCAAATCATAAAAAATAGGATTCGAGGACACGGCTATATATTTAAATATTT
>JAUPMG010269288.1:0-19530 GCA_031762675.1 Pachysandra terminalis
TAAGGGTATAATAGTAAACATTATTTATGATTTTTGAATGAAAAAATAAAAAAATAAGAAGAAGGGTAGTTTGGAAACTTTACACTTTGCTACAGTGCAAAGTTCCTTCAATGCAATTACTTTTGGGTACAAAGAGGTTTTTGAAGCCAAGACTTTTCAAATGAGTTTTATGACATTATTCTTAAAAAGTTACCTTACACCCTAATTTTCCCTTTTTTTTTTTTTTTCGCTGTTTCTTCTTTTCTTGAACTGGGTTGACTCTTCTCCATTACTAGTTGTCTATGTTGTACTTTTATAAATACATATTTTAATGAAGTCGATACTTTAATAAAAATCTTCTCCAAATCATCTTTTATTTCCAGAATAAGAACTGGGCTCCTGAGGACGACTGATAATGTAGATAGAATTATTGATGAACAGGAATGCAAGCTCAAATTACCAAAATAAACATTAAAATTTGAAAAACCAGTTCGTACCAGAATCATGGCTTTGATGTGCATATACTCAGTTGAATAAGAACTGGGATCTTGAGTGCGACTAAAAATGTAGTATAGTTTTAAATTTTGAAAATATCACTGATTTTAGCTGGTCAAACGAAGCCGAACGATCCAAAATTAGCTGAATAAGAACTGGGATCTTGAGTACCACTAACAATGTAGCATAGTTTTAAATTTCGGAAATATCATTGATTTTGGCTGGTCAAACAAAACCGAAATATTCGAAATTTCGGATCTTTTGGCGAAATTTAGTTGAAATATTTTTTTTTATTTAAAATAATTGGCCGAAATAATGTCTGAAATTGGCTGAAATTTCGTTTATTTCGCCGAAATAAATTTACTCATTTTTTTATTTACAGTATTTTAATATAGACATAATTTAGCCAATTTCTTCTTTTTTTCTTTTTTGAATAAGTACTCAACAATAACTTCTAAAATGTAAATAATAAACTTAGTCAATAAAAAGTGATATTTTCATTAAAATATATATTATTCATGAACATACAAATTAAAAAATATATATATTATGATTAATAATGTGAAATCATACAAAAGTTTACAACTGATAAATACAATATTTATATTACAAAATCCAAAAAGTATATAAGTATCCAAAATATATTGGATTCAAATTCAAACTAGAGGGGTCTAACGATCTCTAATAGAAACTGATCATTTGACCATGATACCCTCAGTCAATGATAATTGTAATAAATATGACCTATTTTTTAATTTTTTATTTTTTATTTTATTTTTTTAATTTTTAATTTTTATCCTATAATTGTATGAGATCAATGGGGATTTCACAATTTTCATTAATACTAAGCTTCTTTCTTCTTCCATATAAGCATCTATTTTGTTTTTAAGATTATTAAACAAGGTATCCAAGGGTATTTTCGTCCATAAAATATACTTTCAAACTATAGGGGAGGTTTTTGTAATGGCCAAAGCTTAAGGGATACTTGTTGCTATTATGCCAAACTCAAGGGGTGTGAAAGTAATTTACTCTCTTCTTAACTTTAGTTTTATTTCGGCCGAAATATCCGAAATTTTGGCAGAAAAAGTGTCAATTTCATGTGAAATTGTTTGGCCAAAAGTACATTTATTTCGGAGAAATTTTGGCTAAATTTCGACAAAATAATCCACTTTTTTGGACAAAATAATCAATTTCAAGAAAAATAGATTTCGAGTTTCGGTGGGCTAAACTGACACCGAAATTTCACCGAAATTAAAATCTATGCAAGGTGGATAGAATTATTGATGAACAAGAATGCAACAATGAATGCTGAAATTACCAGATAATGATTAAAATTTGGAAAATCAGTTCGTCCCAGAATCATTGCTTCGATGTGCATATACTCTGTTTATATCTGTTTGTTCTTTGTATGATGGGATGGAGATAGAGAAATATCTTGGAAAGATTGGTAAACGGAGATGTCGCCGGATTTCCTTTCTCGTTCATGGTTTTCCTTGTCCGATTCCTGCTATTTGTGGGTGTCAGCTTTTCGGAATCATTTGGGTTGTTCTTCCTGACAAATAGTGCAATGAAGAAGCTTTGTGTGTCCTCAATTGGATCGGTTCGAAGTAGATGTTCAGCCGAGGGGACAAATACAGAGCATTTCATACAATTTGAGAAACATATACAAGTGTATGATTTGAAAGCATGTATACTCACAGCCTTGGAAAACAGGAAAGCCTCGGCGTGGTCACTGAGGAAATGGTTTTGCAATTTGGAAATCAAGGGATGCAGCAAGCGGCAGGACTGACTTGACTACATCTTCATATTCAATCTGGTGGTGGATGGAGCAAGTGCTGTAGACCACTCTCTCAACCGAAGGGACTAATTTAGAAAATGTCAAACTTGTATCAATCACATTGTACTATCTAATGCAATTTTGAAGAGAGATGCAAATGCAATGTCCAAGCAGCAAATCTTAAAAAGGGAAATGAAGAGTGCATGTCTACCAGCTAGGGAAGTACAAATGGGCCTTTGGTGCCGGCCCGGCATGATAAGGCTCGTGCCTTCATGTCAGAGTCCCTCCACAGCATGGCCCAATTATTTATCAGGCTGTACTTTGCAGTGCCTAATTACAGGCCCTCAGGCCCAGCAAGGCATGGGGCACGATTATTATTGTGGTAGGTCGGGCCGTGGCAGGCCAGGCTTCGTGCTTTGCCTATAATTTGACTAAAAACCAATCAGGCTTGATGCCAATCGTGCCTGGGCTGTGCCATGCTTATGACCTTCAGGCCTTCAAGCCCAACATGACACTATAAGGCCTATTGTACCAGGCCGGCACATACAGCTCAGCCCATTTGTACATCCTACTACCAGTGACAAGGACTATAATTCGATTCTTGGAACGGGGATCTTTCTACAATAAGTTCAAGGATCTTGGTGCAATTTTATAGCTCAAAACAGGATTCTACATGAGAAATCGTAAGCCACGCACATACTTGCATGCGCACACAACTACTGATGTTTCTTGCAAGAAATTCGTCCTTGCAGTTCTTGGAATATAATTTTCCATTGATAGGTAATTATTTTGATTTAGTGCATAATACAGGGAGGCTTGGAAAAAGAAACAAAATCATGATATATGGGTGCATTTGGGTAGAAATTCCTGATAGTGTAAGAGCTTACAAGGTAATGCATGAACAAGGCCTTCTTTTGGAAAGCCGCGTGCTTCTTCATCCTGTCTGTGTCAGCAGTATCAGCAGCATGACCTATTTGATCAAAGAAAGCTAAAAGAGATCAAATAAGAAAGGACGTTGGGAACTGGATACAAACTCGAATTTTCAAGATTAGAATATGAAATAACTTCTCGGTACGCAGAAGCTGCCCTACAAATTTATGGCAGGAGCTAACAATTACATGAAGTATATGAAGGGAGCAGATGATCTAATCTCTCAGCAGTGGTACCGATGGCTCCGTTTCTTGCAAATTCAAAATAGGCAAATGCATGTGCGCCATGTGGCAAGGACGGTGATCCGTATAAGCCCTATCACCTCAAACACGAAATCCCTTTTCAGCAACTGAGGTAAGGCTATCCCTTTCTAGATTCTGAGGCAAAGGTACGCCCTTTGCCAGATATAAGATAGACCTCTTTTAAAGGTCACAAGGTGGGACAACACCAAATCTCGAGGTAGGGCTAATCCCCATATCGGATATAAGGTAAACCCCTTTCAAAAGTAATGAGGTGGGACTACCCCCATCGGATCCTGAGGTAGGGCTAACCCCCTTACCAGATATAATGTAGACCCCTTTCAAAGGTCATGAGGTGGGGCTACCCCCCACCAGATCCCGAGGTAGGACTAACCCCTTATCGGATATAAGGTAGACCCCCTTCAAAGGTCACGAGGTGAGGCAACACCGGATCCCGAGGTAGGGCTAATCCCCTTACCGGATATAAGATAGACCCCTTTCAAAGGTCATGAGGTGGGGATACCTCCCCACCGGATCCCAAGGTAGGGCTAACCCCCTTACCGGATATAGGGTAGACCCCCTTTCAAAGGTCACAAGGTGGGGCAGCACCAGATCCCGAGGTAAGGCTCATCCCCCTACCGGATATAAGGTAGACCCCTTTCAAAGGTCATGAAATGGGGATACCCCCCCACCGGATCCCGAGGTAGGGTTAACTCCCTTACCAGATATAAGGTAGACCCATTTTCAAAGGTCACGAGGTGGGGCAAACACCGGATCACGAGGTAGGGCCAATCCCTCTACCGGATATAAGGTAAACCCCTTTCAAAGGTCATGAGGTGGGGCTACCCCCACCGGATCTCGAGATAGGACTAATCCCCTTACCGGTTTTTAGGTAGACCCATTTCAAAGGTTACGAGATGGGACAACACCGGATCCCGAGGTAGGGCTAATCCCCCTACCGGATATAGGGTAGACCCCATTCATAGGTCATGAGGGGGGGCTACCGCCCACCGGATCCTGAGGTAGGGCTAATCCCCCTACCGGATATAGGGTAGACCCCTTTCAAAGGTCATGAAGTGGGGCTACCCCCACCGGATCCCGAGATAGGGCTCATCCCCCTACCGGATATGAGGTAGACCCCTTTCAAAGGTCATGAGGTGGGGCTACCACCCCCCCGACCGGATCCCGAGGTAGGGCTAATCCCCTTACCGGATATAAGGTAGCACCTTTTCAAAGGTCACGAGGTGGGGTAACACCGGATACCGAGGTAGGGCTAATCCCCTTACTGGATTTAGGGTAGACCCCTTTTAAAGATCATGAGGTGGGGCTACTCCCCCCCCTATCGGATCCCGAGGTAGGGCTAAACCCCTATCGGATGTAAGGTAGACCCCCTTTCTAAAGGATCCGGACTTGATGGACTCCTTTTGAGGGTCGAGGTAGGGCTAACCGCCCAGGAATGGCCATCTAACCGGAAACAAGCTTTCCAAGGACGGATAGACCATGGCCGCCTACTAATGTAAAGTGCCCAGGGTTGGAGGCTGATGCTCAGGCTAGAACCAATCTGAGCTTACCGGCTATCACAGGGACGCGATCCCAAGGGATTGCGACAAGTCTCGTTGAGCTGATATATTGGGATACACATGGACACATTTGGTAAATCCCTCTGGAACCATGCCTTGGCAGACCTTATCATGTTAGTGTGATTCCCATTCGGGACTCACGCCTCAGACAGCTTTTGGGGGATCACACCCCTGCTGACCAGGTGTCTATAAAGTACCCGAACTCAAAGAGAACAGCCTCAAACTTTCTTCATGAGTAATTCCCCCATGATGGAGTTAACACTTTTGTATGATCCGAACTCAAGGTCCCCACCCCACAGTTCTCAAGGATTGCACATTTTAGTCCAGGCAAAAAGGGGGGGAATCGAGAAGCCCTTTCGGGAATGGAGGCCCAGAGAGTCAGTCCCTTTGACCCAGATGGATGGTACGAATCCACGTGGCCGGTGTCTGGGGACTGGTTAAGTTGCAGACACCTTATCCACCTCCCAAAAGGTGACAAGTGTCCTGGACAGCCTCTAGGATGTGTGACACTTGTCACTCGGATGGGGAGGCTTTAGCCCATGGCTGGGGCTATAAGAGTCTTTACCCTTCAGGAGTAAAGGCAACTTCTGGCGGGTGATAAAAGTTACTCTCTCTCTCTCTCTCTCTCTCTCTCTCTCTCTCTCAGGAAGCCATTAAAGCTCTGTAACTTAGCTTCTCTGAAACATTTCTGGGGTCCTTTCTCTGACCCCCGGTCTTCCCCCTTTTCTTTTGGCACTCATCCACCCATCAGGAAAACCTCACCCCGGAACGGCCATCTTGTGGTTTAGGCCGATGTTAGACAGATAAACGAACCGGTTCAACCCAAGCCTGGTAAGCCTTTCAGGTGCCGACACCTGTGTGTTTTTCTTTCATTAATTACCATTTTGGGGATCAACAGTACCAGATCCAGAGCAGGAAGGATCGAAGAGAATGGCATGAATCTGCTCAAGTCAATATTGGTGTTCAACAGAGATTGGACACAAATCACCATATAAACACTTTAAAACTTTCTGTTTGAAAAAAAAAACTAACTAATGTAGGTCTAGTCATAATACCTTTGAGTACATTGGCTCTTGTGTGTCTAGATCTAAGAATTCCGCATGCATAACTTCGACATTTTAAAGTCAGGTTAAGGTTCAGAAAACAATTCTTAGTAGAAAATAATAAATATGCAGGAGAAAGGACAATGAATCGTAGAAGTACAAAAACATAATATAACAGTTGACCCTAACCCGATCGAGTGTGAACTGTCTTTCTGCTGTCTAATAATTTGGAAACGGAATTCATACTTGATATCCCCAGTCGTGAATTATCCACCATTATTGGCTCTCTCATCCCACTAAAACAAAGTTGGACAGCAACAATGCTCGGTCACTGCGATTTCGCCAAAGTTATTTTCTGTCATAAGCAAGAACTTGCTTATGAGAAGAACTTACGAGGAGGGTCTTCACCTCTTCACCTAGCCTCCGCTAAAGGGTACATCAACATTGTGAGATGGGAGATCCCCTCTTCACTTAACTGTCATGAAAGGCCAAGTTGAGCTGCTTAAAGTGTTGATTCAAGCTAAACCAGTTAAAGCACTGAAGCTATTAGTGAATTCAAAGAAAGATGATGGCTTGGGCTCTTAAATACAACATTATCTTGATACAAGAGATTAATCATCTTCAATACCTCAATTTTCTTATCGACAAGTGCAAAATGCAGGAGAGTGTTGCCATCATCGTTCTTTGAATTTCAAATTCACCATCATCACTAATTGAGTTCACTAACTATCGCGCCCCAAATCCGAGATATGGGAATCTCTAGGATTCCGAGGAACCGACCTTCGGACCCACCTCGTGGATACGGATACCTACCAAAACATAAACCCTTACCTAGTTGAATCAAAGTCTCAACAGCAATATAATTAGCAAAAGCCTGTCTAGAATAAAACCATTGCCCAATCAAACAAATTAAGCAATCAACCCACAAGTAAAATAACAAAGTCTAAAATATCTCTATTACAATTTTGCCCTCCAAGGGGTCAAACCAAGTTAATTAAAAACCATGAATACACCATCATGAAAATTAGGTACCGGAAACCGAAAGGGTCTCTCTCCCAAACAGGCACGTCAAACGAGAAGATTACCTGTAGAATTAAGGATCAGCCGAAGCCTAGTAAAGAAATCCTATGAATCTACAATACTTACTTTTATGCATGTAAACCAACACAATTCATTTCATGCATTTCATTCAGTACATAATATCACAGTCATATGTGTATTATCATGTCATCACACTACATATCTCATATTAATATGAATATAACAATAGTCATGTAACAACATAGTTCACATGAATACCACAACATATCAAACATAGTTATTAATAGATAATAATCCCCATAGTCCCACTATGTTAAGATTTCTCACATGATCCCATCATGTTCAAGTAGATTCCACATGGTTCTACCATGTTCCAAACAAACAATCATTCCTGCATACATATGGTCCCACCATGTTACACAGCAACCACATAGTCTAACTATGTTCCACAACAAGCACCACATGGTCCCACCATGCTACGGTCAATCAACATAAACTGATATACACATATCTAGCACATAACCATTCATTTAGGGACTTGCACCCATAGAGGAAGTCTCATGTATTATTCCTTTAGGGACTTGCATCCACGGTGGAAACACACCCTTAATCACGTAATCAAACACATATGCATACGCATAGTCTCACTATGTCATAAACCACATATATCACCATTTTTTTAGGGACTTTCACCCACGGAGAAAGTACACCCTTACAGTCCTTTCCTTTAGGGACTTTCACCCACAGTGGAAATACCTATCCATGTTCTTGCCTTTAGAGACTTTCACCCACGGTGGAAGCTCACCTATCCACAAGGTCTCACCTTGCTACGGCCAATGTAACCCAATCACAATCATTCTCAATCACGTCAAAAATCATAATGTACATGCATCACAATCAATTCAAATGCAATGTTGTACAATGTAAGGTATGATGCAAGCATGGAATGAAATAAGATGCAGTGCAATGCAAGGTATCACCAAGCCTAGCCCAGTCACGTGCTCATTCCAACTCACAACCATACAACCCATCATTTTTAGGGACTTGCATCCATGGTAGAAATACACCCTTACAATCCGTTCTTTTAGAGGGGCTTGCACCCACGGTGGAATCACACCATATATACGACCTTTAGGGACTTTCACCCACGGTGGCAACACATTTACAATCCGTTCTTTTAGGGGCTTGCACCCACGATGGAATCACACCATATACATGACCTTTAGGGACTTTCATCCACGGTAGCAATACCTATCAAATCATTTGCCTTTAGGGACTTTCACCCATGGTAGCAACACCCTTACCAAACCTTCCTTTAGGGACTTTCACCCATGGTGGAATACACCCGTATCATGCATTGCCTTTAGGGACTTTCACCCACGATGGAATACACACTTATCCACAACATCATTCAAGTCATTCTAACACAAATACAACCACAATCATGGATACTCATGGTAACCTCATCCAACAAAACAGTCAATCATCAAAGTTAATTATAAATCAAACCTATGTCCTTGTTGAATTTTATTAGCACCATTCAACCAACCAAAAACCTACATAATCATTTCTAACCCCACTAATCTTGTATTGAGGTCCTAAGACCTTTTCCAACACCTATGAGTCAAGGTTACTTCATGTTTTAATTGAATCAATCTAAGAATTCTGATTTCTTGTCCTTCTCCCATATTTTTATTGATTCTTCCATATCTAAATCTTTTACACACAAACCATCCATATAGGCATGTGTACAACTCAGTAGGGATCCTCCCCATGAAATTTAAAGTCATTTGGACTTTTGTAGCTGCTCAGTAGCTGTCGAGTGTCCTACTGAAGGTCTCGGTAGCACAGCTGACAAAGCTCGGTAACTGGTCCAGAGAGCACTTCATTTTTCTCAAATTTGGTAGCTACTCAGTAACTGCCAAATGACCTACCGAAAGTCTCGGTAGCACTACTACCAAATCTTAGTAGCAAGACCCGAGAGCATACATTTTTACTGGTTTTCAGTATCTAAATCGGTAGCTGCCGAGCTACCTACCGAACGTACAATCTGGGCCAAAATCTGGGTTTTGATTAGGGTTTTGAACTTCTAATCAAACCTAAGGGTTTCTAAGATTCTTAGCACCCAAAAATAAGTCTCGAATCCTACAAATAAATCACAATAACAAACACATAATATCTTCATAGATTCAACAAGTAATATCTCATATTTAATCATAGATCTGAACACAAAGCATGGATCATAAAAACTAATGGAATATATGGAACATAACAGAAAAATCATAGAGATCAACTAGTATGCTTACATTGTTCTTAATCCATCTAGATCCTAGATCTAGGCATGTTAAGCATCCAGAATACAAATCAACTATACCTATAGCATTGATTCAATTCACAAAATTAAGTACCGTAAAAACGTAGGAATCCCTACCTCGTTTGCAAGTTTAGTATCGACCCTCATCGATTTGTTCTTGTTTTTTCAAGTGTTGTCTTATCAAGATCCTCATCTGTTTCTTCCTCACTTTATTCCTTTTTCTTCTTCTATTTCCTCGTAGATCCTTTCCTCCCACCTAAGACCCACTCTACGTATTCTCCTTCCTCGCTTTCCTCTTCTCTCTTCCTTTTCACTTCCCTAGCCTTCTTCTTCCTAACATAAGCTTTTCTCTTCTTTTCTTTCACTTCTTCCTTCTCTTTCTTTACTTTTGTTCTCCACATTCTAGATTTACTGCAACTCTTCTACACCAGAACCTACTCTCTCTCTCTCTCTCTCTCTCTCTCTCTCTCTCTCTCTCTCTCTCAATATTGGTTTGGACATCCCTGCATAGAGACACAACTCTATCCCTAGCTTCTAGTTTCTCAGTTCAATTAAAACTCTAACATTTGAATTTAACTTATTTTAGTTTGAATTTCAAATAGTTATAGAATATATGTAGGATTGTTTAAGTAGTTTAATTCCTTGATTAACTTTATTAAATAATTCATTTACCAGCTTAAGTCCTGTTGGGCTTTTATTGAGGTTTGGCCCAGTTCGTCCATAACCTTATGGTCCATATTGTGAAATGGTTAAGCCCAATTAATTAATCTTTAATTAATTAGGTATAGTCCCATAGTTTTACTTAATTACTAATTGGTCCAATCCTACACCGAGCCTTTTATTAAATCCCAGTGCATAATTAATATATTAGTTAGGATTAAATCTTTAATTATCCTAGTTGGGTCGGAGTCACTACACTAACAGCTTCAGTGCTTCCAACTGGTTATATTTCACTAGAGCTGGCAATCGAGCGGGTTGACATTGGGTATAAATAGCTTGACCCTAACTCGAAATTGCCCGTTTAATAAACGGGTTGAGATTACTAACCCGTCTGATCCGTCCAGTTTTTTTTTTTTTTTTTTAAAATTGAAGTGCTTCATTATACTTCTCCATCCCAACAAAACCTGCAATCAAAAATGCCCAAGAAACAAAATTTCGCTCCAGCATCTCACAGAATAGTTTGTGACCCATAACCAACTCTCCACCCTTGGCGTATCTACGGACGAGACCGGTCCAAGTGATCACATCCCAGTGAGGCATTTCATCGAAACCCTATAGGCATCCTCCATTTTGTCAAAAATTGCATACATACTCACCAAAGAATTCCCAACAAAAGTATTGGATTCAAACCCATTTTTCAAGATCGATCCATGAAGGCTTTCAGTTCTTGTCTGTGTCTTGTCATAAATCTCAGAAGAAGGAAGAGGAGAGGGAAAAAATTAGGGATTGAAAGTTAAACTTAAACCTTAAAACCCTAATGATAATCTTCAAGCTTCTTTAATTCTAGACTTCTAGTGTCATATGAGAATGTGAGAGGTAGGATTCCTACTGGAGGAAGAGAACCAGCAGCCAAAATCACCCGAGTGTCGAGAGGTAGGAAGAGAACCAGCAAATGATCCTCAAAACTCAAACTCAAACGTTCAAATTTGACTTATATATGGGGTAGACTTAGGGTTACTTAGTTCATGTACAATAACTACAATATATAAGCTTTTGTCTATAGTACTAACCTAACGAGTCAGACTGGTTAACCCGAAACCGACCCGTTTATTCACGGGTTATAAATCCCTAACCTGAACCCGACCCACGGGTTGGAAAATTAAACCAAACCCGCTAAAATGCAGGCGGGCTCGGACTGGTTTTCAGGTCAGCTCATGGTTGAGAGTTGTCTCTCAACCATTAAGAAGTCGAGGGGGCGTATTTGTTGTACCTCTCCCACATGAATAGCTGTAGGAAGTTGGCGTCCACCAGGGTCTCCACCAGCCTCTCCCCGCGACTTCGAGTTATATCCTCACACTGTAGATCCAGATATTTATACTGTGATCCCAAGAACAGTAGAGCAAGGGGAATTCGAATTCCCCTTGCGATCTTCACGGCTAGAGGAAATACCAGTTCAACGACCTTGTTCATCGGGTATCCCTCAAGGATAAACTTCGCCAACCAAAAGGCAAGGGAACACATTTACTTCAAAAGGAACTCACAAGGGAACATATTTACTTTTGAGTTCATTAAAATTGAAGACACTTGGATTGATTACTGTAGGTATAAACCTTAAAGAATTCCAAAGTAAGCTCTTCTTTACAAGGACTATTGGTCATAAAAACGAGTTCCCTGCTGAGACACTCTACTTCGAGTTTTCTATATAGGTAACTCGAGAACATACTGGTCACCTTGTAAATATAGAGTTATTTTGGCTTCCTTCGAAGAAAAATAGTCGCCAAAGGAGTTCCCTCGAGATATACGAATTCAGAAAGATATTTATGACATTGAAGTGACTCATTTACTTTAAAGTTGATTGAGACAGATTCCTTAGAATGGACAACATGTGATAAAACCTTGGTTACTTATATAATATCTGTTTTATGACTTATGTAAATGGGATTTTGTCTTATCTGGAATGGCGACAAGAATGAAAACGTTGCTTTTAGATTTATATTGCATCTAACACGTGTCATCCAATCGTGTTCTTCTATATCTAAAGCAACCTATCACAGAGCAAGTTTTAAAAGTTTGAATGACTCATCCCTCTTTCTGGAAATAATTTAGGCGTGTTGAAATATACGTGGCATTTAGGATATATTTAATGAATGAGAATATTTATAAGCTCCTCTTTGGAAACTTGACTGAATGACATTTGTCCTATTTTGAGAGGCTAAATTTCCTATACATAGCAAAATATATCATCCATAAAACCCAATCTGAAAACTAAAAATCTGAGAATTTAAGAGGTAGAAGACAACAGTGAGTAAATGCGTGAAAGGAAATAGTCAGTCATAAACATGTATTCTCTACATGTTATAGACTTCGAGTCATTCGAACTCTGAGATTTTTTTGCTCTGACGAGATATGCATTCCAACTGACTTTTCAGTTATTTCAATATCATTTTTCCCCTTGTCTTTTCTCTTTATCTTATTATATGTGACATTTGAGAAAGAACGCAGAACAGTTGCACGACAGTTTAAACTATCTTGAGATAAGCTCTCATTACCACTATCAGTATTTACAAGGTTTCTTAGATGTAATTACGAAGAAAAAGGGTGTAAAAAAAAATTAAAAAGAAACAACATCTTAGAATCTCATCATCGTCTAGACTGTTGTAGAAGCAACAGCAGAACCTTCTAGAAGTAAACGTGGTTGCGTCTCTCAATTCCAGAAACTTCTATTCTCGTTTCTGATTCACCCCATCAGACCCAACTATAAAGCTAACCTCCTGCACTCCGATCATCTGAATCAACGTGATCAGAAATTCTTCACAGAGAAACCGACGGAAGAAATTCTCCAAACATCTTCAATCTTTTCTGAGGACAGAGACGAAAACAAGGATAATGGATATGCGCATCATGGGTTTAGATTCCCCACTCGCCTCCGCTCTCCGGCAGATGCTCGACGTCGAAGAGGCCGATCAATCGCTCAACGCTTCGACTCGAACTTACGTTCGTGACGCCAAGGCCATGGCTGCAACTCCGGCAGACGTCAAAGAGTACCTTAATTCATACAAGTTCGTCATCGACATGCCGGGACTTAAGTCCGGCGACATTAAGGTTCAGATTGAGGACGACAATGTGCTTGTCATCAGCGGCGAACGGAAGAGGGAGGAAGAGAAAGACGGAGTCAAGTACCTGAGGGTGGAGCGTAGGGTCGAAAAGTTCATGAGGAAGTTCTCGCTGCCTGAGAATGCCAACACTGAAGCAATCTCAGCTGTTTGTCAGGACGGTGTTCTCACCGTCACCGTCCAGAAACTACCTCCGCCGGAGCCCAAGAAGCCGAAGACCATTGAGGTCAAGATCGCCTAGAATCGAATCGCAGTAAATGATGTTTGGTTTGAAGTTAATGTTCGTGTGTGCCCTTCTTTTTTTTTTTTTTTTCCCCCCTTTTTCGCTTTTTCTTCTTTCCTTGAATTCAGTTGGCCGTGTATGGCCGTAATCTCATCAGATGGAGCTTTCGAGGCTAGTTGTTTATGTTTGTGCTTTTCTAAATATATGTTAATGAAGTCGAGATTTTCATGAAAAGTTTCTCCAAATCATTATTTATTGTCTGAATAAAAACTGGGATCATGAGGATTCTAAGTCTCAACTCTTTAACTTTAGCTAATGACGACTCATAATGTAGATGGAATTATTGATAAACAACAAAGCAATGGAGATCAAAATTGCTAAGAATGATTAAAATTTGAAAATTACTCCGTACCAGATTCATCATTCGATGTTGCTCATATCTGTTTGTTCTTCGTATGATGAGATGGAGATACAGCATTATCTTGGAAAGATTAGTAAACAGATAATGGCACTGGAATTCCTTTCTTGTTCATGTTTTTCCTTGTTCTGAATCTCTGTTTTAAGCATTTGAACAACAAAGCAGATTGCTCAAATTACCAGAAAATGTTTTTGAACTTGAAAGATCATTTCGTACCGGAATCATCGGAATCATCATTCGATGTGCGCATACATTGTTTATATCTGTTTGATCTTTGTATGATGGGATGGAGATACAGCATTATCTTGGAAAGATTGGTGAACAGAGATGGTTCCAGAATTCGTTTCTTGTTCATGGTTTTCCTTGTTCGATACAAGGGGCTTCTTCTGCACCGCCGTTTTAAGCATTTTGAAGCTCTGCTGCAAGAATCCTTAGTGGAGAGGGATACAGGTGCATCGCCATTCCTGCTATTTGCCGGCAAATCTAGATCATTTGAGTTGCTCTTCCTGACAAACAGTGCAATAAAGAAGCGTACTGTGTCTTTGATTGGATCGGTTTGAAGTAGATGTTCAGCTGAGGGGGCATTTCTTACAATTTGAGAAACATATACAAGTGTCTGATTTGAAAGCACGTATACTCACAGCCTTAGAAAACAGGAAAGCCTTGGTATGGCCACCGAGGAAAGGGAGTTGCAAGTTGGAAACCAAGGGCTGCAGCAAGAGGAAGGACCGGCTTGACTACATCTTCATTTTCAATCTGGTGGATGGAGCAGGTGCTGTAGACCACTCTCTCAGCCGCAGGGACTATTTAGAAAATGTCAAACATGTATAAAATCACATTGTAGAGAGTATGTAAATGGCAAATCTTAAAAGGGAAATCAAGAGTGTGTGCCTACCAGCAACGGATTTCTGAAATTGTAGAATAAGTTCTAAGGATCTTGATGCAATTTTACAACTCAAACCAGTATTCTATCTGAACAATATACACAAGTTTAACTACTGATGTTTCTTTCAAGAAATTTGTCCTTGTAGTTCTTGGAATATAACTTTCCGTTGATAGTAATCATTTGGATTTTGTGCATAATACAGAAAGGCTCGGAAAAATAAACAAAATTATGATATATATATATCGGTGCATTTGAGTAGAAATTCCGGGAAGTATAAAAGCTTACAAGATAATGCATGAACCAAGGCCTTCTTTTGGAAAGCATCGAGCTTCTTTATCCGGTGTGTATCAGCAGTATCAGTAGCATGGCCTATTTGATCAAAGAAAGCTAAAAGACATTAATAAGAAAGGACATTGGGAACTCCATAAAAAATCAAAATTTCAAAATGAAATAACATAGACTGGGTCTAATTTGAAATTATTGCAATACAACAATCTTTGTCTACCACGTTCATATGCTCAAAGTTGAAAAGCAACAATATCTTAAATAAGGTATGAGGTTAGGAAACTGCCCTACCAATTTATAGAAGCAGCTAACAATTACCTGAAGTATATGAAGGGAGCAAGTGATCTAATCTCTCAGCAGCAGTACCAGATCCAGAGCAAGATTGCACTTGGTCACTATCCTGAAAGATGGTAGATTGTATCAAAACATTTGAAACTCTCGTTATTGCATGATAGTGAGAAGTATATATTATTGGCAAAATCACAAGCGAAATCGAAATTTAAAACCTTGATAAGAATACAGCCTCAAACGTATCTAGAGATTATCACCTTATTCATTATTACTTAATGGTGGGGTACTGTGTGAGTATAAATTATAAGTAAGCATCTAAATGAATGCCATCTCTATATTATACATATATAAGATATAAGTACACAGATATATATATATATATATATATATATATATTGGTGCATCTGTGCATGTAAATTCAGTACTTTGCAATTACATAGGGGTATCTACAGAATCAGATAGCTCTAAGAAGGATACTAGCAGCCCCAGATTGCTTAAGGGTACCTTCTAAACGTTTAACTCTATCCTTATTAAGTTGGCATACTATAATCTGTCCTTTTCCTTGCATGAGTGCAGCAAGGTGAACAGTTTTGTTTTCAGGAGCTTTTACAAGCATCAAGCACCTTCATAAACAAATAAATTGATCGCAGCTTAGCAGTCATCAAGAATCCCAATAAAATCCCTGCAAAACACAACTGTACAGAATTGTTGCAATTGAAACTATGAAGGTGATGCCTGCATCAAGACCACCTCTCTTACTTAGAAATCGATGGAAAGAAAGGGTTTAGAACATTGAAAGATCCAGCTCACAAGCATTAACTTACGTCCATCCTGGTTGAGGTCCAAGGGCTATTGCCACCATTGAGCTGGCCTTACCCTGAAAGTTATCAAAAGCAAGATGTTGAGACAAGTCGAACGGAAGAGCAGAAAAGTGGCAAAGGAGAACAACATAAAATCACTGTAAGTAAACTTTCATCTAATAATAACAAAAAGCCAGAACAGACTCTTACTTGCAGAAAGACACTCCCATTCATGACCAAAGGATGATTATGCAAATCAGTACAAGGCGGGAGTACCAACAAATCTGAAACTATTTCATCCTTTTTGACCTATTAAATGTACATAAAACATCATAATCATGAACATAAAGAATCAGTCCCGAAAGAGAGAAGTGATTTATATGATTTAGGTGCATGTTATGACCAAAGACCTTATGACAGAAAAGTAAAGCTCAATGTTTATAATAGCTTCCAAATATGTCTTATTTGCTACTGAAAGCATGGAAATTATATTTGATACTATTTAAAATCATTTTTTATCATCACTCTCCATTAACCCACCACTTAAGCCATAAAATCTCAACATCAAGCAGATACAACAAAATTGCACATGCACCAAATTGTAGTTCAAAAGGGGGTGAAATATACCTCACTTTGTTTCACTAGTTCATACAAGGCAGGCTCGACACTCAATTTTAAAGTATTTACATGTACATAGCGAGGTTTGGAAACATCTGCAAGCAGAAATTAACAATTAGCATGATATAGATCTACAAAGCAAGTATCCATCATACAAACAAGAAACGGACCATGAGTTTGACTGACGGCCAATAATTCATCAATGCATTTCACTTTTTTTCTCACTAAAAGCCGAGCTAAAGCTGATTGTAGCACATCTTTCCTGAGCAAAAGAAACTTTTCTGCATCACCCACCAATGTAATATCCCTACAGGAAACAACTCAAATCGAAAGGTTACCAAAGCAGTCTAAACATAAAGCAATGGCTCTATCAAGTCATTTGAATTGAATACTCATTTAGCAATCAACAGTCACTAATTAATTTACATTATAACATAGTATGTGAACCGGTGGTGATTGAATGCTTGTAAGATTTTCTGCCATGAATAGGTTTAATTTTTCAAATGCAGTTTGCAGCAAATAGAAGCACTTATTCCCTAAGGTTCTGCTTGTTTTGCCAGAAAATAAATTCTGGTGGAAATTTCTATTCAGAAAAAAAAAAATGATGGTAAAATATTCTTTCCACACTCCATAGTTTTTTTTTTTTTTGAAGATAAGTTCTTATATTCCAATCGAGAATAGAGGGGATACAAGATAGGCTACACAGAACCGCATAGAGAGGTTAACACATCAAGCAGCAGTGGCTGCAAAGTAAAAAAAGACAGGCCATAAGAGGCATGCACAACAAACAACAGTGGCAATGAGACCAACAAATATTAGAACAAAGAGACACAAAACAGCAAAGACAGGCCTGCCAAAATGACAGCACCAAAATCAGATGAATTCCACACTAATTCGCCATGTAGAACAGAACACTCTGTTAGCTGAAGCGTTCAGCATGCTGCAATCCTTGAGAGGAACAGACAGCCGAACCTCCTCCACGATGGTCTTGATGATAGAATCCTGTGTAGTAGACTGCTTTTGAAAGATTCTGAGATTTCTCTCCTTCTAAATGTTGTAGACAGTAGCAAGAAAGCTCTGGAATTGGATTCTAGAAGTCAAGTTCTTGCCCGTGAGGTTATTAGTGCACCAAGGGATCTCCTCACTCCAAGGAAGTGGGACTCTAGAGAACCCAGAGAGTCTGAGTATTCTTTTCCAGATGTAATTAGAGAACGTGCAAGAGAAAAAAATGTGCTCACTGGATTCACTCGAGCTCCCACACAAAATGCAGAGAGAGGAGGGAATAATGCCCATGAGGAGGAGCTTGTCTTGAGTTAGAAGGACTTTCCTTAGAGCCAACCAAGTAATGAATCTAACTTGGGGGTAGCACCCTTGAAACAGAGCAACTTGAACCAGGGAACCTTAGCACCAGAAATTCTGCAGGCATTCCAAGTATCCTTTATCACAAAGGAAGTAGAACCAGTAGGGGACCGCAAGACAGAGTCAGAATCAGTGCTTCTAGGAATACTGTGGAGCAGATTCCAAATTCCATTGAGTTCGGTACTGGGGGAGTCAATTCAGTCACCATTGATGATAATATTACTATGCCTGTCATTGATATGAAATCCGCATCTGTGGATGATTCTAGGGCTCAGCTATTGGATGAGTGGGTAAAGGGATGCCAAAGATCCCACCATAACCAGGTAGAAGCACCATCAGTCACCTTAAACTTGACCAGTCCTTCCAAAATCTCCCTGGATTGGAGGATTTTTCTCCAAGACCAGGAGCATCTGTAGGGAATCTTAAGAGACCAAAAGCATTTGTCTTTTATAAGATTGGAATGCACCCAATCCACCCATAGGGAATGCTTATGACTAATGATGTGCTACCCAAGTTTAAGGATAGCAATATAGTTCCACTCTTTAATATCAAAAGTACCCATACCTCCTTCATCAACAGGTTTATAAATATCACACTAGGCCACCTTGGATATCCTTCTTCTGGAATCAGAACCATCCCACAGAAATCTATAGCAAGTCCGATTCAAAATATTCAAGACCTTCTTGGGAAGGATAAGATTGGAGCACCAGTCAATATGAATAGAAAAAATAACAGATTTGATGAGCTGTATTCTGCCACCATAGCTGAGAGTTCTAAATTTCCAACTCCGGACCCTTCTAGTAGAGCTCAATCAGATCCCTACAATCAGTGATCTTGAGTCTTGAAGTGATGAGAGGAATCCCCAAATATTTGATAGGAACACCCTCAAGGATACCCCAGGAGTTGAGAACAGCAAGCTTAGTATTGTTGATCCAGTGACCTAATTAAGCAGCCACGTGTCACCTGCTTGACCACGTGTCACCTGCTTAACCTACTTGACTTGCTTGACCTATGAACCATGGGTCTAATGGGTCACTCGACCCGGCCAAACAGGTCCAACCGATCCAAACCTGGCCCAACTTGGTTTAATTCAGTTCGACCCGACCCCCAATCGGTCCAACCCGGTCTAATTAGGTTTGACCCAGACCATCCGGTCTAACTGGTCTGACCCGGTCCGACCCGACTGTTATATTCTATCTACATGTAACTCACCTTCCATTAGATATTTTTCAGATATTTCTCATAAAATATCTTCATGGTGACTCACCATCCACATGCCACACTCTCACTCAAGACTTGCACGCTAAGTTTACTTAGAGACCAAGTAAAGACAAGGCTATATGAGGACCACTTCAACACAGAATGAGGATGATGAAAAATGATGGAAAAAGAGGGGGAAAAGCTGGAGGAGGAGAAGGCTATGTACATCAGAAAAATTGAAGAAGCACACTGAAGAAGGAAGCATCTCTTTCCTTCCCT
>JAUPMG010269314.1:0-19529 GCA_031762675.1 Pachysandra terminalis
GTGGGTTCGACCCTTACTCTCACTACTACATATTTTTAATTCAAGAGTAAAGGAATTAATTTGGAGTGCCTACGACAAGCACGACCAATGGGCGAGCATGCATCGTATCATGTTTTGGATTTTTAAGTTATTTGGTTTAACCGGTGATTTAGTGTGGTTTATAGAGTTGGACTGTGGTTGGACTGGTGGTTGAATCGAAGAACCAAGGTCTATTCTATAAATACTAGAGGTTGAGTTCTGGTCTAATTAGAATAAGATTAGCTTTTTCTAATATTTTAAGTGATGTGAGTTTTCTGAAGAAGGAGAAGAGATCGTGGATTCTTGTAGGCATTATTAAAGATTCAATCGTATCTTCTTCATTCTTTGTCGGATCATTTTCGACCTTTAACGTTTTGTTCGTGGTTTTCGGAGACAAGAGGCCTAGTATTTTTCTGTAATTTTTCATAGATCGTTTTGAGGTAGGTGTCGTACGACCATCTGGTTTTCTTCATTACCTTTGATATTTGGTTGCTAGAATCAATTTTCAAAGATCTGAAGGAGAGGTTTTATGTATGGATTAGTACATTATTCTTTAGATGGGAGGAAAGCAACATGTATTTCCAATTATGCTTGTTTGAAGTGTTGATGTGATTAGTAGTGAGGTTATAGGGTGTAATGCCCTAAATTCAATAAAAGAATATTCCTAAATAATAAAAATGATAAAAATAATTTATAAAAACTAATTGGTATTTTTCTGAATTTAATTGTGTTAGATTATAAGCAAAATTAAGAGTATTGGGTTAATTTGTTAAGAAACATCTAATTTGGGGTCTAAGTGTAATTAGTATACATGAGGGATAATTCTAGTAATTTAAAAAATATTTTTCAAAATTAAAATGCATGGGCGCGTGTGGGAGTAGTGGGGTGTCGTGGGGTTGGAATGGTGAGGGAAACATGGAAGATTTCCTTATTCTTTTAACTCACCCTTTCGTATCATCAGAATTTCATTTAGGAGAGTTTTCTATTGTGAGAGATTAAGAAGAGAAGAAAAGATTAGAACCTTAGCTGTCCATTGCAGTGGATAAGAAGAAGAGGGAAAGAATAAGAAAGTAAGAAGAAAGGAAGAAGAAAAGCTTCAGATCAAAACTAAGCACAAAGAGAGGTATGCCTCATTTTCTGTATGGTTCTCGTTTAATACCATGGTTGTTTTTCCAATTCGTGAATTATGTTAAATGCACGACTCATCCGTGTGATTTGTGTTAATCGATGATTAGTGTGCTTTTCAATTGGTTTGTTCATGATTTAAATGTTTATGCTTGTTCAATGTTACTTTGGTTTGATTTATATTTAATTTGATAACTTTTGAATCAAATCTGGGATTTCTGTCCTGTCCCCTGTCGGCAGGCACTGGTCCACCGACCATGCTGCCAACAGGGACTAAAAACACAAGGTTTTACCCCATCGACAAGCATCGGTCCACCAACCAGGTCGACGGGGGTTATATTTTGGAAACACAGGTGGTTTGGAGGGGGTGGTATGAGCCAAATGAGTATGGATTTAGTCTATTTGGATCAAAAGAAAGTCTATGGGCTTGGATCCACCTGCGGGGGACCAACTTTGATTTCCACAGCACACCCCCGTCCCACCAACCATTTGTGTAAGCTGGAGTTTGACTCCATTTGTTTAGTGATTGGTACTATGGACACTTGGTACAGTTATATCAAGTTTGGAGTTGGTTTGTGCACTAGTTTGGATGCTTATGATGGCTTTCAGTATCTGTGTCGCGTGGATAGTTTCTGATGGGAATTATCATCGAAATTCTAAGGTAATGATTACATGCATGCTAGGTTGATGTGACTTGTTAAGTGAGCCCGAAAGGAGAAAACTATAAGGATTTCTTGCAAGCTTCCTTTGAGGTTAACTATACCTATGGGTTGAAATGCCAATTTCAATAAGTATAGGATTCTTGCAAGGTCCCACAAGGTTGGCAAGACCTTTGGGTTATGATACTCATAAACTCAGCAAGTGGTGGCCATTGTACCATGGGTTAGCGCTTGGAACAAAGAGGGGGTATCCGGCTGCTCCTTGTGACCTTTGTCCCGAATTGATTCATGATAGTGAAGTATGATGAGGGTCACTTAACATGATACATTAGCTTCGTTAGCGTCCGGAACGAAGAGGGGGTATCCGGCTGCTCCTCGTGACCTTTGTCCCGAATTGATTCATGATAGTGAAGTATGATGAGGGTCACTTAGCATGAGACATTAGCTTGGTTCATATCATTTCATAACTCATTTGTATTCTATTGCTTGAGCATACCATGTAGGACATTTGAATGACACATTTTCATATCATGCTTCATCTCATCTACGTATCTTAATATGACATAGTTTTCTCATACCATACTTTTCTACTTGTTGTTCTCAAGTTTTACTAACTATGTTTTATGAGGATTGGTAATAGATATGTCACTTACTAGGCATTCCAAGCTCACGCAACTTTTCATGTTTCAGGATGATGTCTGATGAGTGTGGATATGGAGTAGGAGTTGCTGCTCATTTTATTTCAGTTACCAAACTTATAACTATGTCTTCAGGGAGGATTTTTGGAATGTATTCAGTTTATATCTCTTAAATTATGATTATTTATGTTGGAACTTGTGACTCTTCTAAAGTCACGGTTTCTTTTATGTAATTTTGATTTCTATTGCTTTCGCACTCTAAGGTTTAATAAAAGTAGTCTTTATTGTTTTTATTACTTTGTGATTGTTACGATGATCCATGTTCCATGGTTGGAACTCGAAGGTCACATCTTGAGATCTGTGCCACTCGCATAGCGAATCGTGCCACTGGTTTTAGGGCGTGACAAATTGGTATCAGAGAAAAGGTTATTTTGAGAATAGGGTCTATGTTGATTTAGGATAGAAGACTAGTGAACCTAGGGATCACATAGAAATCTAAAGTTAGGAAGGAGAAACATAGGAACTCGAACTAGGAATCATTTGTTGATTGTTATTTGATAATATGCTTGTTTGCCATATTGTATGATAGGCTGCTTATATGATTAATAGGGGTGAGGTGGTGGATTAAAGGATTTAATGTTTTCTTTGGGTTTGTAGATGGCTAAAAGGAAGAGACTAGCTACTGGTGAGGGATTATAGTCTAGGGCCAGAGCCGAAACTGACCCTCAGTTAGCCAGTGTTTACCAGATTCTAGGGGACTTGGCTGCCATGCAACAGGATCAGATGGAGAGGCAGGCCAGGGCTGATCGGAGGCAAGTTGTGGGGACTTCAATAGTTTGGTTGGAGAAATTCAAGAAGCTTACTCCACCGACTTTTGAGGGTTTGGGTGAGCCACACCAGGCTCAGGACTGATTGTTGGATGTAGAGCGAGTGTTCAGGATGATGGGATGTTCTGATGACCAGAGGGTGTCCTTAGCCACATTCATGCTGAAGGGCGAGGCACTCCACTGGTGGGACATGGTAGAGAGGAACTTAGATGATGCGATGACTTGGGAGACATTCTGAAGTCAGTTCCTTGAAACTTATCTTTCGAGCAGCTACAGACATCAGATGGCTTCCGAGTACATAAGGTTAGAGCAGGGCTCGATAGAACAGTATGAGGAATGATTTGCGATGATGTCGAGATACACACCACACATTATAGTGGACAAAGCAGATAAAGCCTTAAGTTCGAGGGGGTTTTGAGACTAGTTGTATAGTCTAAGGTCGTACCACAGAGACTTAAGACCTACTTTAAGGTTCTGGAGTGTGCACGTACGTCATGTCGAGCGGGATCTAGATCGGGCTTCGTCGTAGAGAGAGCAGTCCAGCCAGGACAAGGGATGTTATCAACCTTACCAACAAAGGCAGACTTCTGATAGACGATAGTGGAACGATGCCAGTTCAACTAGGACACCATCTGCGGACTCAGCAGCACCTGTGGCACGTGATGCATAGAGATAGTCGTTACCATCATAGCAGCAGCAGTTTCGTCACGTGATACGAGAGTATGCTTGAACTGCAGCAGGCAGGACCACATTCAGAGTCATTGTAGAGCACCTGTGAGGACCAATTGTAATAGACCAATTCCACCTTGGTCTGTGCAGAGTATAGTAAGGCTAATGTTATGGCAGATACATCAGCTCCTAAGGATGATCATGTGTCTAATTCAGTGGTGGAAGGTACTCTTCACTTATCAATACTCCAGCCCATGTTTTATTCGATTCAGGAGCATCTCATTCATTCAAAGCCAATAGCTTCATGTTGTTCTTGGGGTTACAACCTAGTTTTTTGGAGAGTTCGTTGAGTGTAGTCAATCCAGTAGGAGGGTTCGCTACTCTACACTGAGTATGTCGTGCTTGTGTGATGAGAGTTAGTGACCTAAATTTGAAGGTTGATTTGGTGGTGTTGGACATGATAAATTTCGATGTCATTCTCGGTATGGATTGGCTTGCCGCCTTCCATGCCAAGGTGAATTTCTTCGAGAAGTCCATAGTGTTTGATCCTCTTGGGGGTAGATGCCTGACTTTCCTTGGGACTCAGAAGGACGCCTACCAGACAGATTTTCTGTGTTCAGCGGATGCAAGACAAAAGTTGTCTTTAGAGGAGATTCTCACAGTTCAGGATTAAAGTACTGTTTTTCGGGAGATTCTAGGTTTTCCACCTACAAGGGAGGTAGACTTCTGCATAGAGTTAGTGCCCGGTACATCTCCCATATCTCTAGTGGCTTATAGGATGGCTCTGTGTAATGACCTAAATTCCCCTAAAAGAATATTTATAATTGACTAAAAATAATAAAAAGAATTTATAAAAATTAATGTATATTTTTCTGATATTTAATTTTAGGGTTTTAAAAGCTAAATTAGACATTGGGTGGTTTTTGAAACAAGAGTTTACATTTTGGGGTTCATAGTGTAATTGAATTGTTAATTTGGTATTGAGTGAAATAATAAACTGAATTTCAAATTTAGAACACAAGCTTCATGCGTGGGATCGTGGGGTGAGTCGTGGGTTTGGAAATGTGAGTAATTGAAGGAGTTTCCATTTCCCTCACGTTAAATTCCCATATCAATAGAATTCTGAGCTAGGAGAGATTGTGAGAGCTTAAGAGAAGAGAAGATAAGGTTTGAGAAATCCTAACCCTAGCTGTCACTTTTCAGTTGAGAGGAAGAAAAGGAAAAGAAGAGAAAAAGGAATAAGGATGGAAGAGGAGAGGAAGAAAGATGATTTCAGATCCTAAGAATTAAGCATAAGACCAAGGTAAGTCCATTATCTGTATAGTTCTCTTACGATTCCATGGTTGATTTCCGAATTGTGAAAATATTGTTTTGAATGCATAATGATCTATTGATTTCATTCAAAATGATGTATTGTATGTTTTGGCATGTTGTAAATCTCGTTTTTGATGCACCTATCATTCTGTATGTGTTTTGGTCTTGATTTGATTTCAAAGAGTTGGATTTCGGAAATATGAAAAATGCCCAAAATCGTGACCCATCGGCAGGCACACTGGTACACCGGCGGTGCTGCCGATAGGGGATGGAATTAAGCATGAAATGGTCTTTCGAGAGGCATCGGTACATTGGTGATGCTGTCGACAGAAGAAGAGAAGCACAGAGATCATCTGTCGGTAGGCACCGATACACCTGTGGTGCTACCAACAGGGACATATTTTACACTGGATTAACCCCACCGGCAGGCACCGGTAAACTGGTGCTGCTGCCGACAGGATTAAATCAGGGGTACAGGTGTATGATTTTAGGTGGTTTGGTTGGGGGTTTGTGCCGAGTGAATATGATATGGTCTTTTGGAATAAAAGGAAGGTCAATGGGCTTGGTCTCACCTGTGGGGTACCGAATTTGATCTTCATGGCACACTTTACTCTATAGGCTAGCCTATTGACCTGACCATGACTTGGAATTGCGACTCTACATCATTGATACTTGGGATTATGGACTATGAATGTTGTTTTGATTTGGTTTATACACTGATAGGAAACTTATGATGATTTCCAGTGGATTATCCGCATTTATGGGCGCGTGGATAGTTTTTGATGGGAACTATCATTTGAGTCCTAAATTAATTGCATGCATGCTAGGACAATGTGGACTGTTAAGTGAGCCCGGGAGGAGAGCATAGGATTTTCCTTGCTAGGTTTGTCGATTGGGTTGAGTATACCCATGGGTGAAAGTCGCATTTAAATAAGGGTAGGATTCAGCAAAGTCCTATACAGTTGTCTATTCCTTGAGTACTTACACTCATAAAATTAGTATATAGTGGCCTTTGTACCATGGGTTAGCACTCATAACGGAGAAGGGGCATCCAGCTGTTCCTGGTGACCTATGTCCCGAATTGGTTCTTATCGGTGAAGCTACTTATGAGGGGCACTTAACGGAATACATTAGCCTAGCACATATCATTTGCATATCACACTTCATTGCATTCCCTTGATTGAGCATACATGTAGAACATCTGAATAACTCATTTCATTTGCATATCATCCATGAATCAATACATGTCATATGTTTCTCTTTATCGTATTTCCTTATCACTGTCTTTGATTTGAGTAATGGTGTTATATAAGGATGAGTGATAGACTGGTTACTTACTGAGCATTCTAAGCTCACGTGACTTCTCATGTTGCAGGATGAGGTGGAAGAGGATGGACTCTAATTTGCTACTATTGCATGTTTCTTTTCAGTTCCTAGACTTTCTATTCCTATTTGGGAATTTCGATGTATTTAACTTTTGCTTAATATATTTTCAGATTACATTGGTTGGATTAGGCATTCATGACTCAGCTGAAGTCATTGACTGAATTTTGATTATTGTATTTTGCTTCCGCACTCTGTTTACTAAGAGTAATTCATTTACTTTTATTACTTGTGATTGATGGCAATCCACGCTCCACGCTTGGAACTCGAAGGTCTCACTTCGAGATTTGTGCTGCCCGGATAGGGATTTGTGCCACGGGTTTCGAGGTGTGACATATTGGTATCAGAGCATAAGGTTTATACTCAAAGTAAGGATATTAGAAGACTAGTCAACTTAGGTATCACATAGAAATCTGAAGATAGGATGGAGGAACATAAAAATATAAACTAGGAATTGTGTGCTATTTGATAACATGCTTGTGTGTCGTACTTGTATGATTGTTAGGATATGAATTAGATTAGTAGACTTCATGTTTACCTTTGTTTTGTAGATGGCTGGAAGGAGAAGAGCTACTACTGGTGAGGGATCATCTTCTGGAGCTAGGACCGACATTGACCCTAAGCTAGCAGGTGTCTACCAGATATTGGGAGACATAGCAGCAATGCAACAGGATCAGATGGTGAGACAGGTCGTGGTTGACCAGAGGAGGTTCTTGGGATCTTTGATTGCATGGTTGGAGAAATTCAAGAAGTTGACTCCACTAACATTCGAGGGTTTGGGTGAGCTAAACCAGGCTTAAGACTGGTTGCTAGATATTGAGCGGGTGGTCCGGACGATGGGTTGTCCAAACGATCAGAGGGGAGTCCTTAGCTACTTTTATGCTCAAGGGTGCGGCACTCCACTGGTGGGATATGGTGGAGAGGAACTTGAGTGCGGTTGACTTGGGAGATGTTCAAAAGCCAGTTTCTTGAAACCTATTTTCCAAGCAGTTATAGGAGGCAGATGGCTTCCGAATTCATGAGGTTTGAGAAAGGTTCGCACACTGTTGTTGAGTACGAGGCCAGGTTCGCGATGATGTATGGGTACGAACTGCATATGATAGCGGACGAAGCCGCTAAGTTCGAGGAGGGCTTGCGACCAGCAGTATGTTCTAAGGTAGTACCCTAGAGACTCAGGACCTACACCGAGGTTCTAGAGTGTGCACGACACGTAGAGTCGGACATAGATCGAGCTTCTTCACAGAGGGACCAGCCCAAGAATGATAAGGGTCGGTATCAGCCTTATCAACAGAGGTGGAATACTGAGAGACATCAGCAGAATGATGCCAGACCAGCTAGGACTCTGTCAGTGAATGCAGTAGCTCCAGTGGCACTAGATGCATAGAGGCAACCACTACCATCACAGGAGGAACAGTTCCATCAGCGTGATGTGAGGGTATCCACAGCTGTGGTAAGGAGGGCCATCTTCAGAACCAATGTAGAACACCTCCGAGGAGGAATGTCAGTAGACCAGTTCCACCTAGGCCAGTGCAGATTAGCAGGGCCAATGCATTGACAGACACATCAGTTTCCTGTGATAGCCGAGAATCTAATGCCATGGTGGAAGGTACTCTTTATTTATTTCATACCCTAGCCTGTGTATTATTCGATTCAGACGCATCTCATTCTTTCATATCCAGTAGTTGCACATTATTTTTGGGTTTGCGACATAGTAGTTTGGAAAGCCCATTGAGTGTAGTTAATTGTAATGACCTAAATCCACTAAGAGAACACCCATATTTAATGGTTTGAATTTGTTTTTGCATTTAATGGTACTTTTCTGCATTTATTTGATATATATATTATATTAAAAATGCTAATTGGATAACTAGGTATATTATTTATTAGTTTGGGGTTGTTTGGATAATATTATAAGTATGGTGTATTGATTAGAATAGAATCAAATCAATCAAGAGTTTCTGTTTTGAACGCACGACCCAAAGGGGACGTGCATATCGTTTTGGAAGTTTTGCCTTGTGTTTTGGCAATAGGGTTAAAGATAATTAGGGTTCTCATTCTCTTCTTATTGTTTGGATTTCTAAATCTGAGTTCTAGAGAGTTGTTGGAGAAAAGAAGAGAAGAAGAAGGATATTTTGTGGAGAACTTTGAAGCCGAAGCTTGTGGAAGTGTTGATCATTGCAGCCCTTATTCTCACGACGAAGAGCATTCCTGTGAATGTTTAGAGACTCTAGTCGATTCAGGTAAGTTGCATCGGGGTGATCATAGTTCTTTGATAGAAATCGATACTCTTTTTTTGAGTCTAATGAATATATGATCTTAATGATTGATTGAATGATTTGATCTTGTTAGAATGGTTTTTGAATGTTCTCTTGATGTTTACTGATGTTTTTGGAAGCCTATAAGTAAGGATATGTGGTTTTGAACGCATTAGAAAGTCTAAGTTTGGATTTCGAGACTCATAGAAAGCCCAAAAAAACCCAGATATCGCGCAGGTCGGCAGGCTTCGGTCCACCAACGCCTCTGCTGATGACCACCCAGATTCACAGAGAGGTTCGGCCCACCGACACCTCCACCGATAGAGAATGATTTCTAGACCACCCTTCGGCAGGTTTCTGTCCACCAATGCCTTTGCCGACCGACCTGTAGTGTGCACAGTAAACAGTGATTTCCTGTGGATGACTTAGATGGATGGTGTGGGGCTTCGGCAGTTGTTGTTGTTAGTTTTCGGAAGCAAGAAATAACCATGGTGTGTCAATCTTGGCATTTCTAGGCTCTTGTGACAACCAATCCACCTTTGTTGTTCCCTTGTAGTTGTGGACTTGTGGTAATCTGTTGATTGTTGTGTTGTTGTGATAATGGATGGAAGTTGGTGAACGTGTACAATCAGATTATCCAAGTGTATGGGCGCTCGGATAGTTTTTGTTGTAGGTCTTCACTTGATATCCTCTTAATGCATTACATACTAGGTTGATGTCTATTGGTAAATGTACCGGGAGGTGAAAATCTACGGAGAAACAACTGTGATGCCTCCGGACTAGGTTGACTATATACCTTGTGGGGTGAAAGGGACCACAGAAACTAGGGTAGGATGCTTGCGCTCCTATGCAGGTTCGCTACCCCTCGAGTATTGTACACTCAGAAATTAGCCATACTGTATGGTAGCCTTCGTGCCATGGGTTAGCGCCTAGAACAGGGAGGTGATTCTTGTAATTCCTTGGATAGGTCCTAAATTGGCCTTTGTTTTTGGAGTGTGTATGTGGTCTACTTACTATGCGATATTAATTTTAGTTCATTACATTGTGCATATCTATCATTGCTTGCATGTGATACTCATTGCATTGATCTTAGGTCATGTGAATGTTTTCATGTCATTTCATATCACCTCATTAAACTACTCATCTTGCATTGCATTATATTGGATTTATTATTGGGTTAATATGGTACTAATCCTTGTGATTGATTTCCATGAGAGGACAGGTGAACATTCCACTTTTTTACTTACTGAACATCATAAGCTCACGCAACGTTTTATGTTGTAGGATGGGAAGAAGAGGGACCACTCCAGTTGGAGATGCTGCTGCTTGTGGACTTCACTTGCTGCTTTACTATGCTTTCCTTTTACTGCTTTACACTCCCGAGGGAGTTAGACCTTTTTATGACGTTGTTTATGAGTTATGAACCTATGGACGTAGTTATGGATTTTGATTTGGTTTTTAGGTCCAACTGAGGCCGTACATTGTTAATTTAGACATTTGATTTTACTTTGGATATTTATGTCCTAGTTACTTCCGCACTCTGATATTTATGAATGAAAGAATTATTATTACTTTTATTTGCTTATGTTGTGGTAGCATTCCGCGGTCCAGTTGTGGATCCCGAAGGTCTCACCTTAAGATTCGTGCAATTCCCTCATTGGGATTCGTGCTACGGGTCTGGGGCATGATAGATTTGTATCAGAGCATAAGGTTTGCTCAGAGTTTGGTTGTTATTGTTAGAGACTAGTAGCACTAGGTATCACATAGAAACTGAAGATTAGGTGGAGAAACATAAAAAGAACTATAGGATTATGTGTTGCGTGCTATTGTTTGCTTTTATGATTATATGTGTACTTTATACTTATTAGGAGGTGTACCTTGTTGAGACCTAAATCTCTGTTCGAGTGTGTAGATGGCAGGAAGAAGGAGGAATGCTACCGTGGGGGAGATTTCAGCTGCTAGGACTTAGGCTGATGCAGACCCACAGATGACGAAGTATTTCAAATTTTGGGTGATTTGGCTACTTACCAGCGCGACCAAATGGAGCGCCAGGCAGTGTTAGCCAAGAGGAGGGTGTAGAGTACAAAGATGACTTGGCTCGAGAAGTTCAAGAAGCTGACCCCACCGACGTATGCAGGACAGGGAGAGCCCCACTATGCAGAGAACTAGCTCCTTGATATAGAGAGGATCTTCAGGACTATGGAGTGCCCAGAGCAGCAGCGTGTGTCCCTTGCTACTTTCTTACTGAAAGGGGAAACCCTTCATTGGTGGGAGATGATCGAGAGGAGACAGACATCCAAGATGACATGGGAGCAGTTTCATCTTCAGTTCCTGGAGAACTATCTACCATGCAGCTACAGAAGGCAGATGGCTTCCAATTTTATGCGACTTGAGCAGGGCACTCTCACGGTGGCCCAGTACGGTCACATGGTTGTTAACGAGGCAGACAAGGCAGCCAAGTTCAAGGAAGGTCTACGGCCCGCTATTCAATCCAGAGTTGTTCCTCAGCGTCTGATGAACTACGCAGAAGTTCTGGAGTGCGCTAGGCATGTGGAGCGAGACATGGACAGATCTGCAACACTGAGGGATCAGCCCAAGTCAGACAGCAGTGGCGATGGGAGATACCAGCCCTATCGCTCCAGACTAGGCCGGGACAGGCAGCAGAGATCGGATTCGCGACAAGAGAGGACTCCTCCCAGAGATGCGGTAGCACCAGAAGCACCTGTAGCACCTGCAGCGCCAGCATGTGATGCGCCACGTCAGCCCCTTCCACCTCAGGATCAAATGTTCCCAGGGAGATATAAGAGGATTTGCCACAACTGCAGCAAGGAAGGACACCTTCAGTGATTCTGCAGAGCACCGCAGAGAGATGGACGGCCTACAGCTCAACACGACAGAGCTCATGCCCTGACCGATACAGATGTTCCTCGAGACGACAGTGCTACAAATGCCGTAGTGGAAGGTATCATTCATCTGTTTCATACTCCAGTACGCGTGTTATTTGACTCTGGTGCATCCCATTCATTTATCTCCACTAGTTGCATGGCTTTTCTTGGTTTACACCCTAGCGTGTTAGAGCATCCATTGTGTATTGCCAACCCAATTGGGGGTATCGCAATCACCAAGTTTGCAAAGCTTGTGTGGTGAGGTTAGGTGACCTTAACCTGGAGACAAATCTTATTGTGTTAGATATGCGGAGTTTGAGGTGATCCTTAGGATGGATTGGCTTTCATCCTATCCTGCTAGGATTAACTGTTTTGAAAAATCGGTTTCGTTTCATCTTCCTGGAGGCCGATGCTTGATTTTCCGTGGATCAGAGAATGATCGTTATCAGTCCGACTTCTAATATGCTATGGAAAGCGTTCAAAAGCTATCCTTATAGGGCATTCCTGTGGTGAGAGACTTTGGTCACGTATTCTAGGATATTCCGGATTTACCACCTAATAAGGAGGTAGATTTCTGCATAGAGCTTATTCCAGGTACCAGCCTCATTTTGCTCGCAACTTACAGGATGGCACCGATCGAGATGCAAGAAGGCTCAATGGATGAGTTGATTGCCCTTGGTTTCATCAGACCCAGTACATCACCTTGGGGAGTGCCAGTTATCTTTGTAAGAAGTACAGTTCTCTAGCATCGACTACAGACAGCTGAACCGAGTCACTGTGAAGAACAAGTATCCGTTGCCGAGGATTGACGATATGTTCGACCAGTTGAGGGGAGCGTAGTACTTCTCAAAGATTGACTTGAGATATGGATATCATCAGCTAAGGATTCGAGACGAAGATATTCAGAAGACGGCCTTTCATACCCGATATGGTCACTATGAGTTCGTTGTCATGCCATTCGGTTTGACGAACGCGCCTACAGCTTTCATGGACCTTATGCACCGAGTGTTTCAATCTTTTATTGATCGCTTTATGGTGATTTTTGTGGATGATATTCTTGTGTATTTGAGATATGAGAGGAGCATGAGGAGCATCTACAGATTTTCCTTCAGACCTTGTTTTGTATGCTAAGTTGGAGAAGTGTGACTTCTGGAAAGAAGAGGTCAAGTTTCTTAGGCATGTTGTATTCAGAAATGGTATTTCTATGGATCCAGCCAAGGTGGAGGCAGTTCTTGGTTGGGAGTGACCTAAGAATGCTTCGGAGATCAAGATTTTCCTAGGTCATGTGGGTTACAACAGGAGTTTCATCGAGGGATTCTCATCGATTTCAGCGCCTTTGACTTGTTTGACTCGAAAAGAAGTCAAATTCGTTTGGGACGAGAAGTGTAAAGCTTCTTTTGAGGAGTTGGAGAAGACGTTGACTTCGGCACCTGTTCTTGTTGTGCCAGTTTTAGAACAGAAGATGGAAGTCTACACTGACACGTCACTGCAAGGTTTGGGAGTTGTTCTTATGCAGGAGGGTCGTGTTGTGGCGTATGCTTCTAGGAAACTTAAAGTTCATGAATGCAGTTACCCTACTTATGATCTAGAGTTTCCCACGGTTGTTTTCTCTTTAAGCTTTGGAGGCACTACCTATATGGAGAGGAGTTCGAGCTGTTTTTAGATCATAAGAGTTTGAAATATATTTTCACTCAGAAGGATCGGAATATGCGCTAGAGGAGGTGGTTAGAGCTTCTTGTTGATTACATTTCGAGGCTAAGCTACCATCCTGGTAAGGCTAATGTGGTGGCAGACGCTTTGAGCCACAAACCACGTGGAGGTCTTGCGCAATTGATGAGGCAGGAGTGGAGGCTTCAGGAAATTATTTCAGACTTGGAAGTCCAGCCTTCAAATCGGCAATGTGATGGTTACTTGTTCAGCCTTGTGGCTAAACCATCACTAAAGCAGCAGATTGCAGAGCTTCAGAAGGGAGATTTGGATTACTAGCACTTACAGCGGACGAAAGCAAGCCAGAGTGGATTGTACATCCTGACGGTTTGATCAGATTTCGAGGCAGACTTTGTGTACCTGAGAACGAGAACGTTAAGAGAGAGATCTTGGACGAGGCACATAATTCACGTTACTCCATTCATCCGGGGAGCACGAAGATGTACATGGATCTACGTCAAAACTACTGGTGGCCTGGTATGAAGAAAGAGATCACTCAATCTGTGGCACGGTGTCTTGCTTGCCAACATGTGAAGGCCAAGCACATAAGATCAGCAGGACTTCTACAGCCGTTGTCGATTGCAGAATGGAAGTGGGAGCATATCACCATGGACATCGTGAGCAGACTACTGAAGACTCGCATGAGCTTGGATTTGATTTGGGTGATCATTGGTCGATTGACCAAATCTGCACATTTTCTACCGGTTCGGACTTCGGCTACAGTCGAGAAGATTTCTAGATTGTACGTTCATGAGATCTTGCCACTACATGGAGTTCTAGCCAGTATTGTATCAGATTGTGGGTTTTTGTTCACTTCTAGATTTTGGGAAGCATTGCAGAAGGCTTTGGGCATGAGGCTTGATTTCAACATCGCTTATCACCTACAGACGGATGGTCAGACTGACAGAGTCAACCAGGTCCTTGAGGACATGTTGCGAGCTTGTGTGATGGATTTCAAAGGGAGTTTGGGAGAGCATCTACCGTTGGTGGAGTTTTCCTACAACAACAGCTTTCATGCGAGTATAGGTGTAATAACCTGAACTTTTATAGGGATTAATTAGTAATTAATTTGAAATATAGGTCTAATTTAAAATTTTAGTAAGTTAGTTACACCTTTGACTTTGACTGCTTGTGATTGGTGGGTTGCATAATAGGAAGCTAAAGTGCTTCACACACAATCATAACTCTTTAAGTTATAATGTGTAACTAAGATATTTTAGGAACATTTAAATCATAAGTTAAAAGCTAATAATATTATAACCCAAAGTAATTAATAAATCAAAACTATAGTTTATAAACATAGGACATTTCAGCTTAATTAGAAAACTGGTTTACTTGATTAAACTAAAACTAACCAAACTGACCCTAACTCTAATAAGTAATTAGCTGGACTTAAGTAAAGCCCAATAATTTAAGCCCACCTAAACATAAACCCAATTAGGTTAATTAATTAGTTATTTTCGTGCTAATTAAATAATAATAATTAAAGGATAAGTTATAATACAACTATGACATTAGATTAAGATTAAAACAACCATTAATGTTCGTAATATGATTAAAAGACTTAGAATCAAGGGTTAGGATTAAATTAACTAATCTAATGGCTAGGATTAAAAGTAAAAGAACCAAATCTAATTAGGATAAGATTATATAATTAACTCACACTAGAACTAGAACATCTCTCATCTAAAGGTTGTAAATTAACTAATCTAATCTAAGGGAAAAGATTAGAATCTTAATCCAAAACCAACTTAAACTCTAGATTAACTAAGAAACAAGATTAAAAACTACATGAACATGGTTTTGGTCGTCCAAATCATTAAACTAAATCTGAGAAGATAGCTGGAGCCGGAAGGTGGTGGAAGAACAGTTCAGACTTGAACTAGGTTGAAGAAGAGGAAGATCCAAAGCGACGAGCAAGTTAAGTAATTTTGCTTACTTTATATTTTTTATTTCAATTAGGTGATATGCCATATTCTCTGAATGTGACATAGCACATCGAATTCAAACTCAATCATAAACTGTTTTTCATAAAACTTAAGTTTTCTAAGCTAATCAATCCAAGCAAGGTAAAGTGGTTGTTTGATTATTATTTTGATTTGGTTTCGTTTAGAATTGATTTTAAAAATTAGTCTCTATTGAATAAAATTGCTAAATATGTGTTGAACAATGAAATTTATGCTTAATTACCTTTTCTTGGCCAACCAGTAGACTGTTGGTGTGCCGGATAGCCTGTCGTTTCACCCAGGTGGGATTCAGCAGACCTACCGGTGTGCCGGAAGCCTGCCGGATGGCCATGTGTGCCTGAGACTTCGAAAACAAGCCCCGCTTAGCCTGCTGAATGGCTAGCCGGTGTGCCGGCTAACCTACCGGTGCCTACCCTAAGATGTTTTGGAAATACAACCCTCTGCCTAGGCTACCGGATGACCAACCGATGCGCCGGTTAGCCTGCCGACCAGCCTTAGACCCTGCACCTAGATAATTTGGCCCCCGCCTAGGCTGCAGGATAGCCAACCGGTGTGCCGATTAGCCCAAAGACTTTAAATCAATTGTGTTTTGACCTGCCGATCAGTCCAGGTTGGTTTGTTTGGTGAGATTATGATGTCTGTTGAATCCTGAAGGACTATTATTAATTTTTTATTGTTTATCATTATGTATTAGCATAAATTGATTGATTTATTTGATAATACATATACTTGATCATGCTTAAGACATAATTTTACTTAATTGATTATCATGATGAATTATACCATGATTTAAATTTCATGATCTTATACTTAGAATTATTACACATCTATTCACATAATTGTATGATTAGTTAGTGTGCACAATCACCACACATTCACAGCATAACCTGTTGGTATTAATGACCATATTCTGGTCATGTACTAGATTTTACCTTCAAACTTCACTTATATTGGAGTTCTGATCAAATATGAGTGTTTGGTGAGGAAGTCCTGGATGGACAATTCTTATTAGTTGAGGGATTTAGCCATCCCAATATACCCCATTATATTTTTATCTCGATAAACGTATCATAATACGTGATGGATGCCGAGTGAAATTTTGTTAGTAGATCGGCTAATGTATGGATCACAAAGGAGAAGTACACTTAGGTGGCCCTTTGGGATATTCCCTACGATTGAAATAACAGAGCCGCTTGTGACCTCTAGGTCGAAGCTCCTAGAAACTATGATGTGTACATAGAATAGTCCAAATATCACATTACCGTATATAAGGGGATGAATTCACTACGGTGGAACATTCTTTGGTATTGGACTTAGATCTGATGTGGAACATACACTAATTGAATGCCAAACAGCATGCATATTTGCACAACATATGTTTTTGCATTGATCACACTTGATGATCACCCTTTTCTTTTATTTCTGTATGAGCATGCATTGCTTTCATTAATAATTGAACTCGCATTCATATTGCATTGCATCACTCGTTGTATGATCATGTTTATTACATATTATCTGTTGTTTTATATATGTTGTATCATTGGGTAGTGGTATTGCCCTTATTCCAATTAAAAGTATATTTTAATTGAATTACTTATTGAGCTAAGTGTAGCTGATGCCTTTGCGCAATTTCAGGTAATTTAGTTGAAGAGTATGATGAACCGTACCCTTTTTGTGATCATTACTGGATTTGATAAAGCGTGGAGTGATTTTCTACTAAGAGTTTTCTATTGGTTTTATCGTTTTCTTTCTTAGATTAGATATGATGTATAGGGTTAGGGATTTGATTTAAACTTCGAATTGTAATTATTTTCCTTTCCACTGCTATTTCATTAAGTGTTTTGGATGTGATAACTTAGTATTAGTTTTTGATTAATTTTATAAATATTCCTTTAAAGTTTCATTGATTCATATGGCTTGGCTCTATATTGATTACCACTCCTGATTCCGATTGGGGTGAGAGTCGCGGCTCGAACATAAGGGTTCTTACAAGAATTACCTTAAGTTTGGGCCGTGACAATAGGCATGGCAGCTTTTGAAGCCTTTTATGGTCGGAAGTGTCGTTCACCTGTGTGTTGGTCAGAAGTGGGAGAAAATAGCATCCTTGGACTCGAGTTAGTGTAGCAGAGCATCGATAAAGTGAAACTTATTCGGGAGGGACTGAAGGTAGCTCAGAGTAGGCAGAAGTGCTATGCAGACAAGAGATGTCGAGAGCTAGAATTTGCGGATGGAGATCGCGTATTTCTCAAGTTAGCACCTCGTTTTGTCAGACCCTTTGAGATACTCAAGCATATCGAACTTGTTGCTTATTGAGTAGCCTTACCGCCGCATTTGTCAGCGATTCATGACGTGTTTCACGTATCACTTCTACGGAAATGTGATCCAGACCCTTCTCACGTACTTGATTGGAAACAGTTAGAGCTTCTAGAAGATGTCACTTATGTTGAGAAGCCGATACGGATTCTAGATCGTAAGTAACAAATGTTACAGATGAAGATTTAGTGGGGACATCATGACGAGACAGAAGCTTATTGAGAGAGAGAGTTAGAGATTCCGGAACGCTACCCACATTTGTTCGCGGATTGAGGTATGCAATTTCGGGGAAGAAATTCTTTTAAGGGAGGTAGGTTGTAATGACCTAAATCCACTTAGAGAACACCCATATTTAATGGTTTGAAATTTTTTCTGAATTTAATGGTATTTTTCTGCATTTATTTGTTATATATATATATATATATTATAAATGCTCATTGGATAACTACGTATACTATTTATTAGTTTGGGGTTGTTTGGATAATATTAGAAGTATGGGGTATTAATTTGAATAGAATCAAATCAATCAAGAGTTTCTGTTTTGAACGCACGATCCAAAGGGGACATGCATATCGTTTTGGAAGTTTTGCCTTTTGTTTTGGCAATAGGGTTAAAGAGAATTAGGGTTCTCATTCTCTTCCTATTGTTTGGAGTTCTAGATTTGAGTTCTAGAGAATTGCTAGAGAAAAGAAGAGAAGAAGAAGGGGATTTTGTGGAGAATTTTGAAGTCGAAGCTTGTGGAAGTGTTGATCATTGTAGCCCTTATTCTCACGATGAAGAGCATTCCTGAGAGTGTTTAGACACTTTAATCGATTCAGCTAAATTGCATTGGGGTGATCATAGTTCTTTGATAGAAATCAATACTCTTGTTTTTGAATCTAATGAATGTATGATCTTAATGATTGATTCAATGATTTGATCTTGTTAGAATGGTTTTCGAATGTTCTCTTGATGTTTACTGATGTTTTCGGAAGCCTAGAAATATGGATATGTGGTTTTGAATGCAATAGATAGCCTAAGTTTGGATTTTGAGACTCATAGAAAAACCCAGAAAAACCCAAAAATCACGCAGGTTGGCAGGCTTCGGTCTACCGACGCCTCTGCCGACAAAAACAAATTCCCAGGCTATTTTTGCTATTCGGAAAGCATCGGTCCACCGACGCCTCTGCCGACGACCACCCAGATACACAGAGAGGTTTGGTCCACCGACGCCTCCACCGACAGAGACTGATTACTAGACCATTTTGACCCTTCGGCAGGTTTCGGTCAACCAACGCCACTACCAACTGACCTGTAGTTTGCACAGTAAATAGTGATTTCGTGTGGATGACTTAGACGGATGGTGTGGCGCTTCGGTTCTTGTTGTTGTTGTTGGTTTCCAGAAGCAAGACATGACCATGGTGTGTCAATCTTGGAATTCTGAGGCTCTTGTGACCACCAATCCACCTTAGTTGATCACTTGTAGTTGTGGACTTGTGGTAATCTGATGATTGTTGTGTTGTTGTGATAATGGATGGAAGTTGGTGAATATGTACAATCAGATTATCCGAGTGTATGGGCGCTCGGATAGTTTCTGTTGTACACCTTCACTTGATATCCTCTTAATGCATTACATACTAGGTTGATGTCTATTGGTAAGTGTACCGGGAGGTCGAAATCTACGGAGAAACAATTGCGATGCCTCTGGACTGGGTTGACTATATACCTTGTGGGGTGAATGGATCCATAGAAACTAGGGTAGGATGCTTCCGAGCGCCTATATAGGTTTG
>JAUPMG010269340.1:0-13594 GCA_031762675.1 Pachysandra terminalis
TTGAGTCTAAAAGGATCAATTGTGCACGTTTTACTATGTTGAACAGCATGCGCAATGATCTTATTGGTGAATTCGAGGCCTATAAGTTTGTGTTAGAGATGTGGAACGCACTGAAACTTGCATTCACTGGTACCTCGGCTACCAGATTACATGCACTGATGATGAAGTTTGAGACCTACAACATGTCTCTCACCGTCAGAATGGTTGAGCATCTTAGGAAGATGTCGTCTATGATACGTGATCTAAAAGCCGCTGGGAACAGCCTGGCTAATGAGCCACAGATTCTCACTGCTCTGAGATCCCTGCTGACTCATCATAATTACACATAATGAGAGCATTAAAACGTTCATTGATTTAGTGCATCATCTTGAGCTCAAGGCAGAGCGTCAAACCGCCAGATCTAATAGTACTGCGTTATTAACCGAACCAGCAAAGCGCAATACATCATGGTCTTGGTGCAAGCGCAAGGGCAAGGGGCCCCAACAGAGGGAAATAACTGAGAAAGCGCCAAAGGTAGGAAAATGTACCAAGCGCCTTAGAGGGAAGCATGGAGGAAAGAGAGACATGTCCAAAGTGATTTGATACGTTTATAACAAGTTCGAACACTTGCTTGTGATTGCACTAAGCAAAAGCAGGTATGAACTGTCCCAACCTCTAACTTATGTTGCATGGTTTGCACTGATGTCCTGTTTACTCATTCTAGTCTTGATTGAATTGTAAGTTCTGGAGCGAGCAAACACATAGCCAGAAACGGAGATGGGTTCATAGACTACAAATGGATACTAGCTGGGAGTCAAAAAGTATACATGGAGAATAGTACCAACATGGATGTGCTATGAATTGGCAACCTACTGAAGATGCGAGAGACCCATGCATTGATGCTTCATGATGTACTCTATGCACTCGTCATTCGTCATAGTCTCATATCTGTAGTAGAGTTACTTAGACTAGGCTTTTCTGTTATTTTCAGTAAAGATTATATCTTTATTTCTTTATAGGCGGTTTTATATGGTAGAGGATTTACTTATGATGGGTTATTTAAACTGGATATTGATTATTCTAGTCATGCAGATTTGGTTTCTTATTTGACTTCCAATAATGATGATGTTAGTATTTCTGATTCATTGAGACGACACACTAGACTAGGCCACATAGGGAAAGAGAGGATGAACCGATTAGCTTGAGCAAGTTTACTGAGATCGGTTTCCAAGGTTCAGCTACCAAATTATGAGCATTGTTTGGCTGGTAAGTCATGTAAGAAACCATTTGGTAAGGCAGTTGTGATCACCCCACGGTCGGGTGGACCCTAGGTTGATCGGTTAAATATGGAGTCGCCACCATTTACTGAGTTTGGGTGTGAATGGTCACCCGGTTTGATTGATTGATTACGAAATTGTGAAATTAGGTCGGTCTAACCAGATTCGGGTAAGGGGGTTTATTTGAGAGATCGGGAAGGTGTTAGGCACTCGTCCTCTCCCGGTTCAAAGTTATTTGGCCAAATTAAGAAAATCTTAAAGTGTTAAATACACATAGAAAAATGATTAAAATGATTAAAATGTTTATACAAAAAAAATATGAAAAAATACAATTTAAACTGAAAACACACTAAGAAACACCAAATAAAATTCAGGCAACAAAATAAAAATTTTATGTAACTTAAATTGATTTTTTACTTAAACATTAAAAATCTGTGAAATTAGGCTAATCAATGAAACTATTTTTACAAATACATCTCAGAAAATTTCTTAGAGTTCAAAATATTTAATGGGAGTTATTTACATGAATTATAGAATCCTATAAAAATTTAAAGTCCTAATTTAAATTCTAGCTATTTTAAATAAATCAAAACTCATATATTATTAAAAACTGTAAGAACAGATTATCAGAATTTAAAAATTGACTAAAATTTGCACAATGACTATCATTACATGATTCTAATTTTCCTAAGCTGATAACTAAGTTTAGTTTCTAAGAAAGTAAATATTACTCAAAATTGATAACTACATTTTATTCTAAAATTATTTGAACAGGCAAAGGTCGTGCAGAACTATCTTCAATACATAAAGAGAAAATAATAAATAAAATACGTAAAATGATAAAAATAAAAAAAAATAAAAATAAAAATTACCTGTAGCAGCTAGTAGATGGAAACTTCCTTCGGTTTGAACTCCTTGGCGAATCTTGACTTGAGAGATGGTAGCAACAAATGAATATAAATCTCTTTCTTTTCTGACTTTAGGCCAAACAGGTCCTAAGGATTCAGCTTTTTGGCGTTTTTTTTGGGTTTGGTCCTTTGGGTTGGCTTGGTTCAAGTTCAGGTTTAGGTTTGGTTTGATTTGGGGTTTGGGTTTAGGGAATTGGTTAGGTCCAGGTTGGGTTTTGGTTCAAATTAGGTTTGGTTTGGTTCAATTGGGTTTGGGTGTTGGGTTGATTTGATTTGGGTTAGGTTGGTTTGGTTGGGTTGAGTTTTATTCTTTTGGTTTGATTTGGGTTGATTGGGTTGGTTTTTCTTTTGATTTAATTTGGGTTTGGTCCGGGTTGATTGAGTATGGGTTGATTTGATTTGGGTTAGGTTTATTGGTTTAGTGGTTCGGGTCAGACTTGGATTGGGTTGGATTGGGTAGAGATTTGGTTTGGGTTGGTTTAATGGGTTTAGGGGGGTTTAGGGATAGGGTTGGTTTAATGGGTTTATGGAGTTTAGGGATGGAGTTTGTTTTGGGGGGTCTTTTGGTTATTTTCTTTTTTTTTTGGGGTGGGGTTTTGTAATACAACTTGTCTGGTTTTTTTTTTGTGTTAAGAGGAAGAAGAAGACAGAAACAGGGGAGACGAAGAAGAAGGGACGGGGAAAGAAGGACGAACAAGGAGGGAAGGTGGGGAAGAGAGAGAGAGAGAGGGAAAAGTACCGGTGCGGAAAATGGTGATACCGTGAACAGATGGGCGCGCGCGACCTGGCAGCAGGGGGTGCGACCGGAGATTGCGGGTGGCTGTGGGGGGCGCAAATGCCGGGACGGGGCTGGTGCGGGCTGTAGCGCAAAGAGCAAGGAGCAGGGCAAGGTGCAAAGGAGGAGCTTTTATTTTTTTTTTCGTTTTTTTTTCCCTCCTCCCTTTTGGCTCCGACGTGCATCTCAAAAAGGGGAAGGAAGGAAAGAAAGGAAAGAAGAAGAATGGAAAAAGAAGAAGGAAAGAAAGGAGAGGGGAAGAGAAGAGAAGAAAGGAAAGAAGAAGAAGGAGAAAGAAAAAGAAGGAAAGAAAGGGGAGGGTCTCCAAATTTTTTCTCTTTTTTTTTTTTATTATTTTTTTATTTCATTTCTTATTTTTTTATTATTATTACTTTTTTTGTTTTACAATTTTGTCATGTGGTAAAATCTTCTCATTATTTTAATTCTCCCATAATGTATTTATCATTATTTGTTCTTTTTTTTGATAATTTTAAAATATCAAAAATGACCTTTCGGCTCACAAACTCGGGTTTTTACAAAATTACAGTCGTTTCGAAGGTGTTTCGACGAGGAATCCAAATTTGATGTTGGAGATATGTTTCGACCCTTAGATTTTACTATTTGATCTCGATGACCGGATTAGGGGCAAAACTGTCATTTTTCCAACAGACTTTGAATCAGCCCAAGATTATACTCATTGGAGAGCATTTTGGCTCATGAATTCAAATTTGAGGTTGAAAATGGATTTAGGACTGAAATGGATCAGGTGGGGTCTACCAGGGGTATTTTGGTCATTTCACATGATTTTTGGAATTTTCAGGAAAAATTAAAATTTTGAAGGAATTTGAGCACGTGGCAGAAATTTGATTCAAATGATGATTTGGAGTTACTGATTCTCAAGCCACGCCGTCAAGGAGCTGCAAAAACAAGAAAACTGCACATCAGTGCAAATTGGGGTGTCTACAGCAGTGATAACTTCTTTACCATTAGAGTTATTCCATTTTGACATGTGTGGACCAATCAATGTTAGGACCCACCAAAGAGATTCCTATTTCATCACATTTATAGATGATTATATGCGATACGATTATGTGTACTTGATTTACCACAAGTCAAAAGCATTAGATTGGTTTAGACAGTTTGTGGCTGAACTCAAGAACCAGTTGGACGAACAGATAAAGTCTCTCTGTACCGATAGAGGACACGAGTGTTTATCTAATTTATTCTTACAGTTATGTGAATAAAAGGGAATCCGTAGGCAATTTACGATCACAGGCACACCTCAGCCGAATGGTGTAGCAGAGAGAAGGAACCGTACCTTGTTAGACATGTTGAGATCGATGATGGCACATGCGAACCTACATGTTAGCTTTTGAGGAGATGCACCGATGACTGCAGCCTACATCTTAAACCGCATCCCTACAAAGTCAGTTCCTAGTAGGGGTATAATTCGGCCGGCTTGGTTCAGTTTAGTGGTCAAACCTAAACCAAACCGAATTACTTTACACTAAACGAAAACTAAACAAAATCGAAATAAAAACCGAATTAGAACACCGAAAACCAAACCAAACTATAATAGATAAAATCGAAAATCGAAGCAAACTGACATAGAAACCAAAAAATTCAGTTTTTTGGTTCGGTTTGACAAAATTAATACTATTTTCTATACAAAACACGTACACATATATTTATATATTCTATATAATATACTTTTGTTTTTTCAGTTCAGTTCAGTTTAGTCGAAGCCTTAACCAAAAACCAAACCGAACTTATTTGACTTTTTGTTTTCTAAACCATAACCAAACCAAAATGAAAAAAAACCAAACCAAACCAACTTTTTTCGGTTTCGTTTGTTCGGTTTTTGATGTAAACCGAACCAATTGACAACCTTAGTTCCTAGCACACTATATCAGTTATGGACATGCATAAATCCTAACCTAACTCACATGAGACCATGGGGACCGACAAATCATGTTCATGTGCCTTCCCACCAGAGAGGGATGCTTAACAAGAGTATCATTAAGTGCATCTTTGTTAAATACTCAGAGGCTACATCTTTGTCCTTAACAGACCGATTGGGGATTAACACATATTGAGTAACATGATGTGAATTTCATCGAGGACAATTTCCCAAGCAGAAAGAGATCGTGGATGAATCTAGAGCTCTTCGAGGTGAATGAGCCAAAGATGGGATCAACGGAGATCACTGCATATCCAAACACCAATGAGAACTTCGGTTCTCAATTGGATTCTACGGATGTTGCGGATAGTGACAGTCGATTAGCATTTAGTGGGCTTGTCCCAAAGGACACAGATTTCAACAATTCTATGCGTAGGAGTCGTTATGAATAGATTCTCTGTCGTCATTTTATGATTGAGGGTGAGGCATTCATGACTGTCATGCTAGATGATGATCCTGGTTCATACTAGGACGAGTTATCATCTCCTGTTTCGTAGAAGTGGATGGTTGCTCTGCAAGATGAAATGACTGCTATGGAAAAGAACCAAGTCTAGGAACTTGTTGATCTTCCTCTAGGTGCAAGATCATTGGAAACGAGTGGGTTCTAAAGGTCAAGCGCAAGACGGATTGAAGTGTAGAGAGATACAAGGCTCGTCTTGTGGCGATGGGCTACACTCAAAGAGAGAGTATTGATTATGAGGATACGTTCTTACCAGTAGTGAGAGTTTTCCCCATTCACCTCATTCTAGCTATTTTTGTACACTTAAACTTAGAACTTTATCAAATGGATGTCAAAACTATGTTTCTCAATGAAGAACTGGATGAGGAGATCTATATGGATCAGCTAGAGGATTTCGTGGTCGAGGGGCATAAGCACAGAGTTTGCAGACTTAAACGCTCCATATACGACTTGAAACAATCATCCAGGCAACGGTATCTTCGATTTCATCAAATCAGTTTAGAGCTTGGTTTCACGATGATCGAGGAAGACCACTATGTATGTTAGACACCATGATATGAGCTTTCTTATATTGTCACTATATGTTAACAATATTTTGATAGTCGAGAATGACAAGGAGATGATTGTAGCGACTAAATAGTGGCTTTCCTTCAGTTTTGAGATGAAGGATATGGATGAAACAGATTACGTACTTGGTATGAAGATTCACAGGAATAACGCTAAGAGACTTCTGTGTTTGTCCTAGAAGACTTACATAAGGAAGGTACTTGACCGTTTTAGAATGCACGATGCCAAACCCATTGACATTACCTATCGAGAAGGGTGTTTCATTACATTTTGGTCTTTGTCCAGAGACAGAGGAAGAGAAGTAACAAATGGCTCATGTTCCCTATGCTAGTGCTATAGGTAGTATGATGTACGCTATGATGTGTACGTGACCTAATATTAGTTTTGCGGTTGGCTTAGTCAGTCGTTACCAGAGTAACCCAGGGTAGACTCATTGAAAGACAGTGAAACATATTCTTTGATACCTACATGGGATAACAGATTACATGTTTTGCTTTCAGGTAGCAAATTTATAGATACGATGCTACAACAATGCGGACTGGGCAGGTGATCTAGACAATCGAGAGTCGACGTCAGGATACACATTCTTCTTAGGTGGTGGAGCCATCTCTTGGAGTAGCAAGAAGCAAGTCTGCGTTGCGTTGTCCACCATTGAGTCAGAGTAAATATCCTTTTGTGCACCATCCAGGAGGTTGTATGGTTGAGGGGATTCAAACAGGATCTTGGAGTCTTTCAAGCAAGTGTAGGGTCCATTAACATCTATTGTGATGGCATGGCAGCGTTGGCCTACACCAAAGACCCCAAATACTATGGCAGGATGAAGCACGTCTATATTCGCTATCATTACATCAGAGACAGAGTTACATGCTGAGACGTGTCCCTTACACATAGCCCTACTCAATAAATGACAGCTAATTCCATGACAAAACTTATAGCTAAACAATATTTTAAGGTTCATGTCAAAGAGACGGGATTACGTAGATTGTGATTTGTGTTAGGTGATACAATTTTTATTTACAATTTATATGTAAACATCTCATATTACATCTCATAAAATAATCCCTTAGAAAAGTCTATGCGCCAATCTGATAGCAATTCATTTTAACCAAAAGAAGCTCCTCCGTAACTGCCTCCCATTACTGGACTTCAGTCATGTAGCTCACAGCATAGGTCTCCAGTAACCTGGAGCGGAGTCTCAAGTCCTCTCTACGATGATTCTAAGGTATGTGTTGCACGATACCAAACTGTCACATCAGTCGATCCGGCATATGCATCTCCCGAATGTGAAAGAAGAGCCATGCCCTTGCCCTACCCATCATAGACCCAAAAAAAACCCTCCACCGATGCAATCAAATGAGATTCATAAGGTAGTCACTCCACCTGTTCAATCATACATAACAAAATGATAATGATTGTGTTTCTAACTGTTTTCAAGATACCTCTATACCTAACTAACCAACATAAAATAAAAATCTTACATCATCAACTGAAAGAAGATCAAGCTCATGTCTGAATGCCAACAATTTGTTGTGGCACTCGCTCCCTCGGACCTTCTTCCTCCATCATAAAGTCCTAGGGAAAGGAAATTCCTCCTCCTCGACCGTCTCAGGTCGAAAACACGTAAAACACTCATAAAATCATACCTACACAAAAACCAAATGCAAAACGATGATTAGAAAAGAGCTAAACCTAATGAAGAACAATACTTTCAAATAAATGTAAATGTACCAAAAGAAATCTCATGTAACCACCAATATTCTTCTGACTGCTCAAACAATAACAACGCAACTGCTTTTACAGGTAAGCCAATCCAGTAGCACCCCAAGCACACTCCCCACACTCAAAGAAGCCTTGTATTAGGGGAAGGCATAATATGTATGCCTGAGTATACTGCTCTACTTGTACAACAGTATGCTCGTCTGGTAGAGTGCTAAAAGATTGTCGCAACCACCCTAATCAAACATAACAACCATTGAAATCCATCTCTCTTGGTCGTATACCGAGCAACCTCTCACAAACATCATCAGCTGACTCGATCCTACCAACGACCGGTCTGCCCATCACTCGCAGACCTAAAAGGAAGGCACCATCCTCCAGCGTCAATATCATCTCACCGACAGGAAAATGGAAAGTGTTCGTCTCTGTCCTTCACCGCTCTATCACAACTGTGATCAATCCACATTCCACCTGTATGTGGCCAATCCTGTGACTGTGGCCAAATCCAGCAATCCTTATCAACAATATCTGTTGTGGTGTGGGAATCTCGTGTGGTTCGTCGGTCTATACAATATGATGGTCCTAAAAGGTCCATAAAAAAGTGAATATTTGTAAAGAAAAAATTAATAACATCATATGTATGAACAAAATCCCAAAACATGTTTACCTGTCCCCGCCCATATACGCTCTGAAATATGCTTCCTTTGAAGGTATAATAACGATCTATTTGTAACTGAGGTTGACAACATCCTGTAAAGAGAATAAAATGATGAACTCCTAAAATATTTAGTTCAGAAACAAACAACATTGCTATAGAAAATTAGAACTGGTAAAATAACTTATCATAAAAAGTGACAATTTATAGAACCTGGGAAAAAAAAAACAAGCAAAGTTTTGGATCACCTTTTGGGTAGGTGTTAGGGTGTAGCTTGTGGTGAAGATCTTATGATCCTGCAGTAGCCCATGAATGATACTTCACTAAGCAGTAATTTGATCGCTTTGAATGATAAGTGTTTGTTCTTAACAGGTCACCATATGTGAACATCACATATCAGATATAAATCCATTACAGATCAGAATAAATAAATATTACAAGGAATATAAAATTGGAACATTTGACCAAATAAGTGTGTGGGTCTCAAGAAGAAGAATCATGGAGGAGTATCTTCATTTTCTTCTGTTTCACTCTCCATATGAAACAACCCATCCCAAAAGGAATTATAAGCAGATAGTTACAAATTCAAGTGCAGCAAAACACTAACCATTTAAAAAGAAGATAAAAATTCATGTATATGAATCAAACAACATTAACCACACTAAATGGGAGATATTCAGGGCATGGTAGGTATTGATTCTGCCTTTTCTTTATAATAATGCCTTCAAACTTTGGATTAGCAGTCAAACAAGTATAATCAAATCCGTAAAACTGAAGGCATAACGAGTCAAATATGTGAAAGAAAACAAACTGTCCAATGTAAAACTAAGGCAATAACTAGTCAAATATGTTAAAGAAAACAAACTGTCCAATGTCTACATGCTTGATCCTATGGGAAATTTGAAGCACTATCAAAAGAAATAAGCTAAATATGAACTGATCTAAAATATTCAAATAGATTAGAACTAAAATCTAAAATATGAACTGACCTAAAATATTCAAATAGATTAGAACTTCTAAACCTAGATCAAAATAAGAATAATGCAATTGCCTAATCACAATGAACATCTTTCAGTCTGGACCCTATTGGTATTCAGCTGTAATTTCTTCAATCGCTCTTCCTGATCGAGCTGGAATTAGTGTAATCTTCTCTGACTCTTGAGTTGAGCGAAATAGGGTTTCAGATTTTTTCAATGTGCCGGATGAAAAAATTATCAGTTAAGAAAGGGGCAAAACCGATTTGGGGAAGAAAAAAAAAAAGTAACGGTTAGGCTTTCTAAGAAGAAGAAATGTGCCAGATGAAAAATATCAGATGAGAAAAGCTCGTTCGTTGAGCTGAGAGAGAGAGAGAGAGAGAGAGAGAGAGAGAGAGAGAGAGGATGAAAGAGGTGAAACCGATTGGGAAGAAGATGAGGCCATAAGTGTTATTTTTAAAAATTATGTAGTGCGTTTAGAGCTGGCAATTTACGACCCGGCCATAAGTGTTATTTTTAAAACTTATGTAGTTCGATTAGAGCTGGCAATTTACGACCCAACCCAACCCGACTAAACGGGTTAAGGTCGACCCATTTATTAAATGGGTTGGGTTCAGGTTTAGGTTTCGTCAACCCATTGAACGGGTCGAACCTGACCCAACTCGCCAAAGCCACGTTGACCCGTTTTTTATTATTTTTTACAATATTTATTAAAAATATAATGTTAAATATGATGATTTACGATTTTATTAATTTAAAATTAAAATAATTAATTAATTAAAATTTAAGTGGGTTGGCGGTTTCAACTCGTTTATGGGCGGGTTGGGTTCGAGTTGAGGTTTTCATAACCCGTTAGTAAACAGGCCGAACCCGACCCAACCCGTTTAAGCCTTAATCCGATTACAGCTCGACCCATTGCTACCTCTAAGTGTGTTAGTATAGAAGAAACAAAATAAGGGAGGGGAATTTCAGATAATCTATTCTCTAATTACCGAAAAAGCACTCAACATTAAAAACTACTTAAAAGTAAGGTCTGACCTTACAAAGAATTTTTCAACTCACTAAAACCTAAATATGGTCTTGTGCATATACCTTACGGTAAAAAACCCAATTGCGTTAAAAAACCCAATTGCTTTACATTACTCACCAAGATTTAAGGGTGCAACTCAGTTTCTGTTTGGCTGGGGTAGATGTCAACCCAAGACCAAATCGATATTGGTGAAGGTTAACTCAAAACCGAACCGAATTGAGATCGAACTTCTTAATCCAGAAAATCGAACCGAACTGAAATGGAGAACCCTAAACCCAAACCAACCCAACCTAAATTGCATTTTCAGTTCGGTTTGAGTTGGGTTAGGTCGGATTAATACAATATTTTTTAGAATTACATTATATATATAAAATACTATGTTTTATTAATCATTTATAATGTATTATATAGACCATAATTCGGTCTAAATCGGTTCCGTTCAGTTTAGAACTATATACACTAGAGTTCGGATTTCGTTTCGAGTTGGTTTAACCGAGGCTTCAACCCAAAACCCAACCAATCTTATTCGGTTTTATAATTTCAAAACTAAAACCGAACCAAATATCTAGAAACACAACTCAAATCGAACGGAAGTTGGTTTGGATCGATCGGTTTCAAGTTTAACCGGCCCAAATTGCACCCTACCATGGTCTCTAGAAAATCTCAAGCTGCATATAGATAAGAAAAAACAAAGTTAGTAAATAATTTTAAATAACAAGATTAAATCATTATTACACGTATATTTGGCAAATTATTTATACGGTGCACATAGGATTTGTCAAAACCCACCCGTTACCATTAAGGGTGTCAACGGGTCGGGTTCGGGACATGTTCAACAAGTCTCAGAACCGAACTCTATTATATGGGATGGTTCCAGGTCTTGTCGATTCCAGATCTGAATTTTCACCCTTAGTCTCAGAACTGAACGCACAAAAACTTTGGTTCTTAACGGACACCCGATACTTATTACACTAACATATGTAAAAAAATATTTATTTCAACTATATTAATATTATTTGATTATCATGATAACGATCTCATTTAAAAAAACTTAGATTTATCAAGATTTAGATAGAATATTTGCACCAACACATATTACACATAATCAATGTCTAATAAAATGGACATTTAAATATTAAAAATTTGGTAGATTAACTTTCGTTTAGTTTTGATTAGATTAATTATTTAATATTATAATTATTGATTTTCAAAAATTTGATTAATAAATAATTTAAATATAAATTAAATTTTATTTACTTTCGAATACCTTATCGTTAAAGAATAATTAATGAATTATTTAAACTCGGTTCTTAATAGGTACCCGTCAGGCACCCGATACTTATTACACTAACATATGTAAAAAAAAAAAAGTATTTATTTTAACTATATTAATATTATTAGATTATCATGATAACAAACTTATTTAAAAAAATTTAGATAAAATATTTGTGCCAACACATATTACACACCATCAATGTCTAATACAAATGGCCAGTTAAAAATTAAAAAATTTGTAGATTAACTTTTGTTTAGTTTTGATTAGATTAATTATTTAATATTATAATTATTGATCCAAAAATTTAATTAATAAATTATTTTAATATAAATTAAATTTTATTTACTTTCAAATATCTTATCTTTAAAGATTAATTAACAAATTATTTAACAAATTAAAACTAAGAGACTCAATATCTGACAGGAACTGATGACCCCCCAATTTGAAAATTCAAATTGAGCCAATAACATATGGCCACCTGGCATTGGCCCCCAATATTACACTTTATACCCTTGCCTCAAAGTCTCCTCGAGACATATCTTCAACAAGATATGCACAGACTTGAAGGGCATGGCAACCTCGAGAGTATTTTCCTGCAGGAATCAACCTCGAAGTCCATATTGAAGACGGATAAGGACTTCATGATCCAACCCTAACACCAGATAGAGGCATTGTGATTCTACTCCAAATTCAGAGACTTTATGTTCTAATCCCAACACCGGATAAAAGTATTGTGATCCTACTCCGAGTTCGGATAGATTTAATGATCTAATCCCAACACCGGATAGAGACATTGTGATCCTACTCCAAATTCAGATAGACTTTATGATCTAATTCCATCACCGGATAGAGACAATGAGAACCTAATCCAATATAGAATTGAGACTTTATGATCTTATCCCGAGAACGGGTAAGGAATTTACGATCCAATCCCAACATCTGATAGCGACCTAATGATCATATCCTGAGATCATAAGGCGACTTTATGATCCCACATTGATATTGACTCTATGTGATAACCTTGTGATTCCAATTGTCATCAGGCTGGTGACCTCGACTCGACCCCCGTGGCGAGGTACACATCATATTGGAAGCCCTAACATGCTAAAGGGTTATCTGAGAAAATGATAACATTACTCTAGCTAAACTTTGTCTCACGTTCCAAGTCCTAAGTAAAAGGAACTATGTTGGGGGTGATAATATCTCAAGTATGGGATCACCCGAGATCTCAAGTGACATCGTGCCGCAACATTGAGTAGTTTGTAACTCAACGGTGCAAAGCATCATACTCGCGATAGAGTTACTATTACTTAGCCCAGGGAATCATTCCCTAAGGAACCTCACTCAGGAACAGCATCCCGAGTTTCTTATATCATTTGGATAATAGGACAAAAGGGGGGGGGGGGGGGGATATCCAAATACCAAAACGAATGGTGGCCCAGAGAGACATCCCATCAAGCACATGACAGTTGGTCGGCAGTTGACCAAACCCACATGGGCAACGTCACATCAAAGGAACTGAGCACAAAGCAAAGGTTGCTTGCACATCTGTGTAAGTGACAGGTGACAGTCAACGTATGGGCAAGGACACATAGAAACACCCTACTGTGCCCGACCCTTGATGACTAACACTTGTCACTCTAGCCTTCTCCACGAGTTTTGGCTATAAAAGCCCTCACTCCCATTGGACAAGGGATGGACTTTGCAGAAATTCTGGGATTCACTGAAAGCCTAGAACTTTTGACTCAAAAGCGAGCTTTATGCTTGTGCTCTCTCTCTCTCTCTCTGAAACCACTCCTTAGGATCTTCGATTCCTTCCCCTTGCTCTTTTTGACTTGCCTTTAGTGCATACAGAAACCTCGTATTGGAACGGTCGTTAAGGTTTAGGCCCAGGGTTTTTATTCTCAGGATCCTGGATCGGACCGGTCCGGGCCGATCTCGATCCAAATCGTCGATCCGGTACTGGATCGGCCGATCCGGATTGCTGATCCTGGTTGGGATCGGTCCGTATTGGACC
>JAUPMG010269377.1:0-19518 GCA_031762675.1 Pachysandra terminalis
AGTGAATATGACATAGCACTTTAATTCAAACTCAAGAACATGTTGATTTTATTAAAAATTCATACTTTCAAGCATGAACATCCTATTGAAGGTAAATTAGTATATTTGGATTGATATTTTAATTGGGTTACATTTGGAATTAGATTTAAACATGAGTTTATAATGATGAGAAATATTAATTATGAGTAAAAATACAAAAAACCAAATTAAATCCTATTTCTGGGCCCAACCGGCGACCCGTCAGCTTGCCGGTTGCACCCAGGTGGTCCAGCAGCCCTACCGGCGTGCCGGGACCCTGTTGGTTCCCAAAACCTGTTGTAAGCCCCCGCCTAGCCCACTGGTGGCCAACCGGCGTGCCGGTTAGCCTTCTTGTGGCTAAACTTGTCTGTTTTTATGAAGATTGATCTCTGCCTAGCCTGCCAGTAGGATTAAAACATGTGTGTTGCCATTTCCAATCTCTTACTAGGCTGTCGGTAGACCAACCGGCGTGCCGGTTAGCCTGCTGGACAGCCCAGGTGTAACAACCTGAAATTTCACATAAAATATCTGATTAGAAAACCTAAGGGTAAAATTAATCTGGGAAATTTTAGTTAAATTTTCCTAATTAATTAGGATTAGGATCAGTTAAAAGAACCCCTAATCATGTGAGACACCATAGAGTTAAAGTAAGATATAAAATAGGTTAGATAACCCAACTTAATAATTAATAAGTAATATAATGCATGCAATCAAGCATAGTGACGTAGAATAGTCATTGATTGGTTATTTTAACTTGTTCACGTTTGATTTCATGTTATGTACCATTTGATCGTTTTGATCGCCAGTCGGATTGGAGCCGACCATGTGATCGTGATGTGCATTGCTAATGTTTTATATATTTATATTTGTACCTGTGGTTAAACTATAGGGGATGTGTTAATTAAATAACATGGCAATTTAATAAAAAGGGGGAATGGCATTACTGTAAATTAGGTGGTAATTTGAATAAGGGGTATTAGTTTAGAAAGGTTGAACCAAGGGTTGAGATTAGGTGGTTTGAAAGGAAGGGTTGAGATGAGTTATTAAACACCAAGGGTTAGGATGAGAAGGCAAAAAGGTGAGAGGCGGGTTGGATGGCTGACATGTGGCATGGGGGAGATATTTTGCTTGGGAAGCTTGCTTAACAAGCTTCTCATGGCTTTGGCTTGTGGAGGAAGATTGGGAATGAAGCAATGAGATGAAGAGAAGAGAAGAGTAAGTTGGAGATGTTGACAAGTGTCAAGAGGAAAGAGAGGGACATGGCTTGCTTGAGAAGTCTTAAGAGGGAAGTAGCTTGTTTAGGAACATGTTTCAACTAGGGTGGGTTTGTAGTTAGGTTAAGTTAACTTGAGTTAATGTGGGGAGGGTTTCCTCTTATTTTTGGTTTGAGAGAGAGAGTGAGAAAGGATGGAGCACGAAGGAAGAAGGGAAGAAGCCATGGAATCAAATGCATCAAACCCTAAGTTGAGTACTAAACTCATGAGAGTGACCCTGTATACCAAGACCCCAAGGTTTGGGTCTTGAGGCTGGAAATGAGTGTGATGTGGATTTCACATCTAGTGAGGGACCGGCTGGATACAGCTGAGGGTGTAGCTGACCCAAGAGACTTTACCCACGCCTGAGGGCTCCGTGCCATGGACGAGAAAAGAAAAGACAAAGAGGACCTCTGGAGTTTGTCAGATGATCGTGTTTCTTTGCGAGATGACTCAGGAGGATCGGTGCTCCCGGTCGGGCCGAAAGGGGGGGGATGACTTTAGGTTGCTGGAGCTCTTCGGTGCCACTGATCAAAATAAAAATGGACCAGAAGGGGGGATGACTTCAGGTTACTGAAGCTCTTCGGTGCCACTGGAGTGATTGGTTTCACCCAGAGATGACTTTAGGATACTGGAGCAATTGGATCAGGAGGGAACGGATCACACTGACATTCAAACAGAACATATTTTATTTATGCACATCTAGTAGGTGTATGCTAAGTCACCCTGGTGACTTGTAGTTTAGTAGCATGCATTGCATTTCTAATTAAATGATGGACATAACTTAGGCATCCCGCATTATTAGACTTTGTGTTTCATGGACGTAAAATATAGTGAATGTTTAGTTACTAAGATTATACCTTATATAGTCCTGAGTTTATATACTTTTGGGCTTAGTGGAGCTCATGCTTTTTAGCAACCAACCTTTTCAGGTTCATTAGTTGCAGCGGCTGTAGAGGAGCTGTGGTCTAGACGAACTTCTCAATTCGAAGAGCGTGGACAATGAGAGACCGGATGGGTAGCACTCTGATGATGTATTAGTTTAGTCTAGTGTTAGACTTTTCCCTTTATTAGAATTTGTTAGATTCAAAGAATGTAATATTAGTTACTTATATCTTACGAGAACAATTATTGGAACTTTCGCTTATGTCTTACCATGTTTATCCACCTCCATAGTGATATGGGGTGAAGGTCGCATCTGGATCCGGAAAATTTTAAATTCTCGAGTCGGGTCTTAGACTATACTGAAACCTTTAGTCCGGTTGTCAAACACACCACAGTTCGCATTGTCCTGTGTCTTGCCGTCTCTTCTGGTTGGTCCTTGCGTCAACTTTATGTTAACAATGCCTTCCTTCATGGGCTTTTGACCGAGGATGTTTTTATGAAACAACCACCAGGTTTCGTTGATGTTGGCAAACCATCATTTATGTGCAAGTTTCATAAGGCGCTCTATGGTCTTAAACAAGCACCCCATGCTTGGTATAATGAACTACGATATTATCTCTCATCTCTTGGGCTCTCTAACTCTCAATTTGATAATTCATTGTTTATATACTCACATGGGGATATTATGTTACTGCTTCTTGCCTATGTTGACGATCTTATTCTCACCGGTAATTCTCAAGTGATGATTAACAAGGTTGTGTAGCAACTTGGTGATAGGTTTTCTATCAAAGATTTGGGTGCTTTAAACTATTTTCTTAACGTTGAGGTCACCTCAACCGCAACGGGGCTTTTTCTCTTGCAACAAAAGTACATTCGTGAGTTACTTGATCGTACAAAAATGCTTGATGCTAATGATGTGCAAACTCCTCTCTCTACAACAACTACTCTTTCCTTGGTATATGATTCCAATCTGGCCGATGCTACTGAGTATCGTCATGTCGGAAGTAGCTTACAATACTTGTCGTTTACACCACAGGATATTGCCTACGCCGTCAACAAATTGCTCAATTCATACACAAGCCAACAATCAATCATTGGAGTACCGTAAAATGGGTTTTACGGTATCTAAAGGGAACGATGCATCATGGTTTATTCTATTACAACAACTCACCTTTCATTCTACATGCTTTTTCCAATGTTGATTGGGTGTGTAACAAGGATGACCGCACCTCTACAAATGCCTATGTTATTTTTCTTGGCAAAAATCCTTTCTGTTGGAGTTCAAAGAAACAACGATATGTTTCCCGCTCCTCTACTAAAGCTGAGTACCGGTCTGTTGCATCTACTAGAACTGAAATCTGTTGGATACAATCTCTTCTTCATGAACTTCAAATCTCTTCCAAGTAGCCACCGGTTATCTATTGTGACAATGTTGGAACTACTTATTTATGTGCAAATCCGGTCATTCATTCTTGCATGAAGCACATTGCTATTGACTTCCATTTTGTTCGTGATAAGGTGAAGAATGGTGCTCTTCGTGTTACTCATGTCCCTTCTAATGACCAGCTGACTGATGGCCTCACTAAGCCTCTCTCTCTACAACGGTTTCACTTTCTTCAATCCAAGATTGGTGTCTCTGACGAGAGCACCATCTTGCGGGGGCATATTAGGAAAGAAGATTTCTCACATTAATGGAATCTCGCATTAATGGAATCCCTTGATTTATGCTTTCATATGTTTAGCCTTAAACTGTGGATCTGTATATTGACCATGATGTGATGTATTTGTGTATATATATTACACTGTATCAATGGAAAGGACATCAGTTGAATTATCACATTGTATTCTTTCTCAAATCCAACATCTCTCTCGTCCATAGTGGACACTAAGTGTGCATCTCTCATGTATATCTTATCTTCCTATCATAAATGCTAATTATACAGGTCATTAACTTCCAATTGATTATCAAAAAATAAAAATAAAAAATAACTCCAAGAACATCAACTCAATAAATTCGAATTAATAAAACAATCAATAATAAATCACATTTATTACAATCAATAATCATAATTCAATTTATCTAGTGTTCAAGCTCTTATTCTAAAGGACAATCAAGTATATTCGAAACTCATAGAAAGCTCCATCAAAACATAACCATCAAGGCAAGCATAGCAGCAATTAGGACTTGGTATCCCAATGTAGGGATGCCGGTAGCTGAATTTTCGGACGGTGGCGCAGGTGCAGGAGCCGGTGGCAATTCGGATAGGACATTGATAGTGAGCTTTTGGCCTCCATCCGTACAATGTTTCTCCTTACCACAAATGTACCACTTTTTTCCCGGGGTGGCAAGGCTGACTATATCATTTCCGGTAGCTAGAGCATTGTTCTCCGGCGGCACAATGCAGTCCTTGAATCCAGTCCCATTCACCTTGAACACGTTATGGATTCCGACCGTATACTTGAAAACTGAAAATCCATGAAAATTAAAAAAAATAAAAAATAACAAGGAAAAAAGCAAAGTTTAATCAAACAAATTAGCAAAGATTGCTGACATAATTTACCAAGTTTATCACCGACGATGAATACTTTGCCCTTGGCCCAAGATTGATAATCAAATTTTATGGTCCATCCTTTATCATCCCCGACGATGTATTCTGTTGCCGTAACGACTGTAGGAAGGATGACGGCAATGATCACGAATACGATTACCAACTGCTTAGAGGCCATTGGAGCTTAACTTGATTTTTTTAAGGAAGCTCTATACTATTAGTTTGAATTTAACTTGATGAATGAATTGAGGTGGGCTTAAGGGGTCTATTTATAGGGGATTTTCTTTCTTGAAATGAATGGAATATCATCAAACATATAAGAAGCCGGCTACGGCCGGTACACTCTCCGAAGGTAGCACGAGGAACACTTTGGATAATTCATGAATAAAATGATAATTAAAAAATGTCTAATGAATTTAAAAAGGTATTAAAATATAAAAAATGGGGAATTGGGTGGAGCTGATAAGAAGTTTTGAGGGGATCATGGAAATGAATCAGGGCCTAAGCTGTGTTTAGAGGTCAATTAAGTAATAATTGAATATGGGTTGTTTCACCTTGTTTTCTGGAGCCAATTTGGAGGGAGAAATTTTGTCTTCAACTCTCTTTGGTTTTGTGTGTAGCTAGAGTACAAAAAAAATGAATATGGGTTGTTCCACCTTGTTTTCTGGAGCCAATTTGGAGGGAGGAATTTTGTCCTCAACTCTCTTTGGCTTTGTGTTCGGCTAGAGTACAAAAAAAATATGAATATGGGTTGTTCCACCTTGTTTTCTGGAGCCAATTTGGAGGGAGGAATTTTGTCTTCAACTCTCTTTGGTTTTGTGTTCGGGAGTACAAAAAAAAACCCCTTTTTATGTACCGTACGTACAATATTTTCAGTCATATTTTGGTTTTTTGTTTTAGTCATTTATTTTATGTCTTGTCTATTACTTTGTCTTTTCAAATTTTATATAGATAATAAGTTTACTCTATTTTGATTGTAGACATATAATTCTTATTAAATGTGTAACCTATTACTAAAATGCATGTAACATAGTCGTAAAAGATGTGCAACTTAACGCATTAAAGGGTGTAAGTTACGTGTGTCTTAAAATGTGTTTAACCCAGTATTGAAACCTAAGGCATTAAATGATGTAACCTAGTCCTAAATTGTGTGTAACCTAATGCTTAAATGTGTGTAACCTAAGGCATTAATGGGTTGTGTAACCTTGTGTTTAAATGTGTGTAACCTAAGGCATTAAATAGTGTAACCTTGTATCTAATGTGTTTAATCTAGTCCTTAAATATGTGTAACCTAGTGCTTAAATAAGTCTAACCTAAAATGTATTTAATCTAGTCATTAAATGTGTGTAACCTAAAGGATTAAAGGGTAAGGGTGTAAGCTTGTGTTTAACCTAAGGCATTAAATGATGTAAACTTTTGCTTAAATATCTTTAATACATTACTACAATGTGTAACCTATGGCTTAAATAAGTGTAATACATAGTGCTTAAATGTGTGTAACCTAAAGCATTAAAGGGTCTAATCTTGTGCTTAAATTTGTGTAATCTAAGACATTAAAGGGTGTAACTTAGACAGTAAATGTGTGTAACCTACTACTTAAATGTGTGGAACATAAAGCATTAAATGGTATATTATTGTGCTTAACCTAGTCCTTGAATGCTTGTAACATAGTGCTTAAATGTGTATAACCTAAGACAATCAATGGTGTAACCTTGTGATTAAATTTGTGTAACCTAGTCCTAAAATGTGTCTAACCTAGTGCTTAAATAATTATTACCCATGTGTGTAATCTAAGCCATTAAATTGTGTAACGTAGTCCTTAAATGTGTGTAACCTAATGCTTAAATGTGTTTAATATAAGGCATTAAATGGTGTAACCTTGTGTTTAAATTTCTGTAACCTAGTCCTTAAAAATGTGTATAACCTATTCAAAAAGCGTAAAATGTTTGTAACCTGTTGCTTACCCTAAACTCTAAATCGAATGTCTTTTTAAAATGTATAACTAGGGATGGCAATGGGTTGGGTTAAATGGTTAACCCGCCCCGCCCCTAATGGTTAGGGTTTGGTAACCCGTGAGTTGAGTTAGGGGCAGGTTAGGGTTTGGCTCAACCCGCCCCTAACCCACCCCGCCCTCGCCCCGATCTTGCCCCGATCCCACCCCGTTGCCATTCACCTATATTTTAAATATACATTTTATGTTTTAAATATATCTTTTATGTTTTAAATATATATTTTATGTATAAATCTGTATTTTATAAGTAAATATATTTAAAATATTAAATATTTAACTTCATAAAACATTTATTTTTCAAGGAATCTTTTAACCGGGTCAAACCCGCCCTGCCCCGCTACCGCCCTGATAGGGTAAGGAGCATGTTTGGTATTAGGGGGAAACTTTTAGGGGCAGGTTAGGGTTCGTCAAAACCCGCCCCGAACCCGCCCTGTTGCCATCCCTATGTATAACACTGTCCAAAAATGTGGGTAACCAAGTCCTAAAATGTGTAACCCTGTCCTAAAATGCGGTGTAACCCCATCCAAAAATGTGTATAACTCAGTTCTTAGATTTGTGTCTCATTAAGCAACAAAGGGTGAAACCGTATCCTTAAATGTGTGTAACCAATTCCTAAAATGTGTTTAACCAACTCCTAAAATGTGTGTAATCCCATAAAAAAATGTGTGTAATTCAGTCCTTAGACTTCTGTTTCCTCAAGCAATAAGAGGTGTAACTCAGTCCTAAAATGTGTGTAACAAAGTCCTAAAACCATCTCCTAAAATCTGTATATCCCCATCCAAAAATGGGTGTAACTCAGACCTTACACTTTTGAAACCTCAACCCATAAGATGGTGTAACCCAGTCCTAAAATGTGTGACACCTAATTATAAAATGTGTGTAAACAACCCATAAAATTTGTGTAACTCAGTCCTTATACTTGTGTTTTCTCAAGAAATAAAGGTTGTAACCCATGTCCTAAAATGTGTATAACTTACTCCTAAAATGTGTCAAACCCACTCCTGAAATGTGTGTAACCCAATACTATAGGTATGTAACCTAGTTCTAAAAGTTGTGTTACCAAGTTGTTGTGCAACCTATTAAAGGTATGTAACATTGTTCTAAAACTTGTGTAACCTCCTCATACGTATGGTTTTCCTTCAATTTCTTTGCAACTCGTTTTCGTCCGACGACCACCACCTTCCACTCTCTTCCTCCTCACAACCTTGTTCTCCCTCCCTTATCGCAACTTCTTCTGCATCTTCTTATTCTTCAACTTTTCATATTTACTCTATTTTCCATCCTCTCCTCTTTTTCTTCTATTCTTCTTCATCTTCCTTGTTATAGGTTGCATTGGTGTTTCGTTTTTTTTTTCTTCTTTGTGTTTACTAACACCATTAACGAATTTTTTCCCTTTCACTCTCCCCTTGCTTCGTGTTTCACTAAGTCCGAGCTCAATCGAGGGAGGTCAAGGCCGAATGAAGATACATGGTGGAGATCAAGAAAGTGAATTTGTACAAGTTTTATATGTTTTTTTGAGTTATGTGATATTCGTGTTCTCTTTTTCCTTCTACCTATTTGTGAAAATATCCATATAAAACTATACCTGATTTCTCAAACTTTTGTCTTCTACCTTTCGTATTTTGCATTTTGAAGATGATATATGGTTTAAAATATACACATGAAACATCAATTGACTGATATATATCTTAGATGGGATCCAAATATACACATACACATAAAGCACTCACATCTAGTACTAGCAATTCAGGATGAATAACATTAGGCCTAAGGAGTTCCATGTTGTTTCAATTTGGGTATATCTCTGTTTTCAGCTTAATTGGCTTTTGGCTGGTGACTTTGAGCTGCTTCTTCTAGTGGAAGGAAGGCCAAGGGAACAAATACATATTCTTATACTTCATGAAATAATACATAATTGAAAATAACAAATAAATTTTTAGAAGCATTCCCTCAGTGGCCTATCTCCGATATGAAATGCATGTTGCTCATTGCTACTATCATTCTCAGCTATACCTTCTTTGGAGATTTGTTAGGGAAACGTGTCATCTATATTTCATTATCAGGAAGCAAGTTACTTCACGTATTTTGGTCATACAAACACACCGTCTCTTATATACAAATCATTATTTACAGTTGTGTTATATGTTTCTTTATGTGGATGTTCCTTTGTTCGTGCATGTACTTACAGTGGACTGTTTGTTCTCTGGACTTAGCTCTATGCTTGTATCTGCATCTTCTCTTACAAAAGTGAACTATTAGGAGTTACTCAGACCTGTATGGCTTTGTCTAGATACCTATTGGCTAGGGTCTCATTTTATTTCTCTCATCTATTAATTAGATACGAGAATTACATTACTTGCATAAATAGATGTTTAGTGGCTAGTATGTATCTCACATGGGATATATAATGTTCCTTGCCTTTCTTAATGAAGAAAGGCATGCCTTTTTTTATTAATGACATGAGAAGAGTTTATCAATGCATATAGCTAATTTTGGTTCCATTTCCTTTGTGTTGTATTATATCACCTTGAAGGATAATCTTGTGGAAACATCGATGCATAACGACCGTGGGACCAAGAGAGCGATTCCGGATGAATCTTGCAACCCCACGTACGTGAATGATATAGTAGAACATATGTTCTACTATATTTTTGTGTTCGCATCAATTACAACCATATTGTGGTTGTTGTCAAAAGTTCTATTTACAAGTTGTGTTTTGTGCAGTCGTGACGCCAATACCCCCGAAGCTTCAACATCCAACATTTCCAGTCCACACCGACCAGGGAATGCATGGCACTTGTTTTGGTATGTATATGAATCTTTAATTTTTTTTAAGTTTCGTTCTGACCTCATTACTGATTAGTATGGATCTACTTGGGCATGTTGGAGTTCTCATTAGAGTTATTAGGGGCAGGGGAACTATTGAATGCAGAATTACAGATTGAGATTAACTGAGCTAGCCAGCCCGCCTCTCTGCGACTGTATCCGCCTGCTACAGATGCTTGCTATGCCCCTGCCTATCCCGCATATGAGACGGATTGCTCCTTTCTTCTAGCCTCACCTCCCCTATCGCTTACCGTTAACTGCTACTGCTGCTCCCGTTGATCCTATTAAGAGATAACTGGCACAGATTGATTCCTTCTCCAAGACCCATAAAGGTGACGCTACAATAACGGGGACGACTGAACGGGTACATCAACAGTTTAAATATCACATTATGATTTTGTGTGATTATATATTGCGAAGTATCTGTATGTTGAGTTAAAACGTGTTTTGGTGTATCAGCTGATAACTCTTGCCAAACAAGTATGGCATGGGACGCCTGGAAATGAAAAGGAGAAATACTACGAAATGGCCGATAAGAAATTGAAGGGTTATCGTGAATCTGTTCCACGTGCAGCCTCCAAGCCCAGGAAGGAGGTGATACATTCTTTATCTTCAACGGCCAATGACAAAGAGACACATGAGGAAGATAACATCAAATGCGATCGTCACAAGCCCACGATCGACTACAGAATTTGAATATGAAAGCAGGATCAATTAGGACCTGTCTCTCAACCCCCTTCAACAACACAAAATTCCAGCGCAACGCAACTCGGATCCCACGGTCGTTTATCTTCTCCTTCGTTGCTTCCATTGCAACAACGATGCTCAATCCTTCTCTTGCTCATTAGCCCCTTTCTCCACTGGTTCATTGCTCTCAACCTTGGACACTCTTCCAATCTGTATGTGAGTCATGGTCGCTAGAATTAGCCCCTCTGCTCACCAATTAATCCGATTAAAGTCTGTTGCTCTCTGTCTTAGATTGATCTCTGTTGCTCTGCCTTGAGAAGCTACTCTCAATCCGACCGGTCAGTAGTCTAGCATGCCAGTGGGTCACGGTCGCTGAGACAACCACTGGTAGTTCATCAGTCTTCTTTTTATCTTTCTTCTATTTGTTTGTTTATTAAAATCCAATGTTTCTTACATTTAATCATGAATATATTTTTTATTAAACGCAAGATCTTCAGTGTTATATTTTAACTCACGTTTCTGATTGGCATTATATTTACATCATTTACAGGATTATTCGAACTCATTACAAAGGAGGAACCCCGACCTTTGTCAATCACCTAGAATGGACGCATATCTGGTGACTGATCACACGATCGATTGTCTAATCAACTCGGTTTAGTCAGTGTGAGTCAGTGCTTGGACTAGACCAAGTCCTGGCATGCCCGCATGTACATCACACAGACCCATACACGCGTCACACACGCAGCCGAGAAGGGTAACCAGATGAATTCGCTGGGAACAAATGTGCGATTTTATCTTCTGAGGTATAATAAAACCTTCATAGTAAAGACTAATTCATTGTATTGAGTTGGCTTGCAAAGTTCTCAAGTTTCTCAAGTTAACTTGATCTAGTTGCGAGTTGACTCATCAGATTTTAACACCTTGTCTTCCAATCCGTGAATAAAATTATTTTGTAACATTACGAGGCAAATTCATTAAACAAATTAAATCCCAATTTATTACCAAAAAAAAGACAAATTAACTCCCAGAACAACAACTCAATGAATTCTAATTAATAAAAGAATCAATAATAAATTACACTTGTTAGATCCGGTTGTATAAATTAATCTAATTTTTTGAGAGTATTAGATTAACTAGTGTTATCTAATGAAATCAAGACAATAACACAGGCAATTTTAACGAGATTCGGTATACACCTACTCCTCGGGATCACGTCCAGATGATGAACAATCCACTAAAGTAAAAGAGATTACATACACCAATTTGGTCTTACACAAATTAAAGACTCCCTCTTGAATTCTATCGTCATTGTGTAGAATCAACTCCAGGGACTTGTCCAGCGAGCTCTCCTCGACTTATGCATGCATGATTGAACTCCCTTCAATATGAAGCCGCCTTCTCCGGAAGACTCAAAGTTCTTCTCCCGAAGAACTGTAAAATACTTGATATAATATTCTTGAATATCTTTGAGAGTTTACCTTCTTCACGTAGCTTGATGTGTACTTCTAAGAAGGTAACAGATTTTCTCCAGATTCTCGAATGACTGACTGTTGTAACACTTTGTTGCAGCAAATTTCCAACGTGAGATTTGAAATCATATCACAATCTTATTCAAATTCTCATGCAAATCTTCTTGATCTCAATCAAGAATCTTCTCAGAATATTCCCCTATAAATAGTCATCCCTGTTGGAGGATATGAGTTTTTCCTTCTAAATGCTCTATCAAGTTGGTTCCCAGGAAAGACTGGAGAATCACAATGAATTGCTTAAATCCCAGACTCCTAGACAGAACTTCCCTCAATAAGAACCTTAGGCTCTAATAACTGGGTTTAAGACAAGATGATGAAAAGATGAAAACGGGTTTAACCGGTTATTCAAATGTGTGTTTTGATAAAAATAAACAAATGCTTATCTTATTTGATGAACCAAGGCGTGACGATGTCACTGTCCTTGAAACCAAATTTGCCCCCTTTTGGATCGTATCCGCAGTGTACTTGGTCTAGCGGTTGGCCTCCAGAATTCAACAATTTTCCCTTTCGGTAGATTACACGGTCGTACCGGGCTAAGGACGAAGAAGATCTTGTATCACTTTACTAGAACTTTGAAGAAAATAAAATTCTGCTATTGCAGAAAAACTTAAAAAATAGAATAAAAGAAAGGGGATGAGAGCTCAAGAGCTTGCTTGAGTTGTGTGTCTCAACAAGGAGGATGAGTCCTCCTTATATAGGCCTCAAAGAAGAGAGCTAGCTGTTTGAACCATTAAGGCCCAAAACGGCTATATTATTAAAACACATTATATTATTAAAACACATCCGTTTTGGACTTAAATGTCCAAAACGACCCCAACTAAATCTCTTATAACAGCCCTACATTTTAATTATATACAAATAAATACAAAACGTTTTAAAACGTTTCAACTAAAACCAAATGCTTTGAATTGTAAAATCAAAATCTAACAATCCTTTGCCATTGATTGGCAACAATATAGTGAAGAATATCATGTGCGGTTGGTCTATTGCTTAATTCATAATATTTTCAGAATCTTGCCGCAACAAAATAACAGTTCAGATTTACATAATCTTCTGTTTTTAGAAGCTTCTCTTCAAAACACTAGCTGTACCTTCTCACGCAATCTGCAAGCTTCTCTTTATTTGAGAGATCTTCTGAGGTTAGAAGCTTTTTTTCCAAGGACCAGCTGTATCATCTCACGCATGACTCACGTAATCTTTTTTACGGAATCAATATGCTTCTTAATTCAGTCTTTTGGAATATTTACACGCTGTTGTAAATATTCTTTTAGAGATTCTTGCCTAAAACTTAGCAATCATATTATAATGAGATCACATGCATATGATTTTAGCAATTACTTAATTTGAAATCAAAAAAATTATGAATACGGCCAAATATGGAATTAATTAAAAAGTGTGTGTTATTTGGCAACTCAAAGTTTGCCAATAATGCTAATATACACACGTGAGATCTAACAATACTTATTACAATCAATAATCATAATTCAATTTATCTAGTGTTCAAGCTCTTATTCTATAGGACAATCAAGTATATTCGAAACTCATAGGAACCTCCATCAAAACATAACCATCAAGGCAAGAATAGCAGCAATTAGGACCTGGTATCCCATTATAGCGATGCCGGTAGCCAAATTTTCGGACGGTGGAGCAGGTGCAGTACCCGGCGGCAATTCGGATAGGACATTGATAGTGAGCTTCTGGCCTCCATCCGTACAATGTTGCTCCTTACCACAAATGTACCACTTTTTTCCCGGGGTGGCAAGGTCGATTATGTCATTTCCAGTAGCTAGAGCGTTGTTCTCTGGCGGCACAATGCAGTCCTTAAATTCAGTCCCGTTCACCTTGAACACGTTATGGATTCCGACCGTATACTTGAAAACTGAAAACCCATGAAAATTAAAAAAAATGAAAAATAGAAACAATTAAAAGAAAAAGGGAAAAAAGTAAAGTTTTATCAAACATATTAGCGAAGATTGCTGAGATAATTTACCAAGTTTATCGTCGACAACGAATACTTTGTCCTTGGCCCAAGCTTGATAATCAAATTTTGTGGTCCATCCTTTATCATCCCCGACGATGTATTCTGTTGCCGTAACGATTGTAGGAAGGACAACAGCTATGATCGCGAATACAATTACCAACTGCTTAGAGGCCATTGGAGCTTAACTTGATTTTCTTAAGGAAGCTCTACACTATTAGTTTGAATTTAACTTAATGGATGATTTGAGGTGAGTTTAAGGGGTCTATTTATATAGGAGATTTTCTTTCTTGAAATGAATGGAATATCATCAGACATATAAGAAGCCGGCTACGGCCGGTACACTACTACACTCTCCGAAGGTAGCACGAAGAACACTTTGGGTAGTTCATGAATTAAATGATAATTAAAAAATGTTTATTGATTTTAAAAAGAAGTTAAAATATAAAAAACGGGGAATTGGGTGGAGCTTATAAGGAGAAGTTTTGATGGGATCATGCAAATGAAACAAGGCCAGAGCTGTTTTTAGAGGTCAATTAAGTAATAATTGAATATGGGTTGTTCACCTTGTTTTCTGGAGCCAATTTGGAGGGAGGAATTTTTGTCTTCAATTCTCTTTGTTTTACTTTGTTCCTTATAATCACCGAGGGAAAGCCACGTGTGATGATGACGCTTTTGGTTGTTATCAAAGCCTTGGTAACCAGTCTGAGTCCAACCTGTGTTTTATTAGACTGTGGATCTTATGTGATCATGATTATAGGAGATCGACAATTGTCTTAGGGGCTCACAAGTTGTATTGTTTGTGAGCTTCTTAGGGTTGACTTATTTTTTGGGATTTGAAACTTGTAGATGGCCCTTTTTAATGGGACTTATCTATAGATGAGCGTCGACCTCATGTGGCGGATCAGAGAAGATCCTCACCCGTTTTATTAATGAGTATGCTGCTGTTCAGATTGGCCAAGTCCATAAATTTTCTATTTTATTTTATTTTACTTTGCGTAAATAGTGTTTGGTTATTTGAGGTATAAAGAAAATGAAAGTAAAAAAACTTTCAGTTGTGTTTAGTTAGTCGGAAAAGGATAGAAAGAAAAATAAAAGAGTATTTTCCCTTTTCTTTTTATTTATAGTTTCTCTTTTATTTTAAGAGAAATTTTGAAAGGCTTTTCACTAAAATTTGAATATTTTTAAGAAAATACTTTTTTAATGGGATCACATTCTCTAACAAACTAAATCCACATACTTCATTAAAAAAGTTAGTTTTTTTTTGGGCAATACAACGGAAAGTTAGTTTTCTTTTTCTTTCCTCCAAATTCTAACTAACCAAACACAGCTTTAAGATTTATCATTTTTGTGCTGGCTTTATTGAAACGTACGGGTCTATTGAAAAATAGTTTTACTGATGAACCTTATTCGTAGTAAAAAACAAAGACAATAATTTTTTTCCTCAAACCAAAGCGAAGCAATGAAATGTCGAATGTTCTATTACTTTTCGTCGTTTTTCTAACCAACCAAACACACTAGGCAAATAGAAAAGGGAGGGTAATAATGGAGTCAATGGGTCTATTCTAGTTTAGTACTGATGATGACTGATTTGTAAAGTGCACACGTGGTATTATTTATTGGTAAAATTTTTATTGTATATTTCAGACTAAATGTATTTATTTATGACATTAAAGCTATAAGAGTTTTCTTTGACTATTCAATGCTTTGACAGTTTTTATTTGACTATTCAAATGTTTTTACTGTTTTTTCTTTGAGCATTCAATTATATGACAGTTTTTCTTGGAAACATGAAAGCTAGCAATAGTCCTTTAAAAGGACAAAGGAATAACACAAAGAGAGAGAGAGAGAGATTCTCCATACGAAAGTGGTGTGGATTTTCATTCAACTATAGAATCAAAAGATAGAGAATTCTATCTCTTCTCCCTTTTCTCTTCTATTTGTTTGTACAATGAATCATGTAAATGATACTTATCAAAAATGAAATGAGCAGAAAGAATGTCGTATGGCAATTCGGGATGTATACGATATTGCCAAACCACGTAAATCTTGCGTCTTTATGTTGCTCTATGATTATTATTCTATATCTCGAAATTCGTGCTTGTTGGAATCAACGTAACGCCGCTAGAACGACGGTTTCTTCAGTTTAGGCGAGCGGTTGGAACATTTCCAAATCTCAAAAGACCTTATCCGGCACAAATCGGCTATATCAAGAGATTAAAAGCTTAATCGTCCTAAATGGGTCTTATTTATCGATTTGTGTATCATAATTTTTGGTGACTCCACTGGGGAAGTTCATTCTATGTCCTCCAACAAATAAGTATTTTTCAGATTCTAATCATACCAACAGGTATGTGACATTCACTTCCTTTTATTTGGTGATCTTTTATTTTAAAAGATCCATGAATATATGTTTGCACATACATATTTGCATATCTTATTGATAAGATCCTGCATAAAATTTTTGGATCATAGTAAATCTAATTGAGACAATTAGACATCTATAGACCTTATTATGATAAATAAAGCAAAGAGATAGTGTGTTTATGTAAAATAAATATAAATAGGGTTGAGTTTGTTATTTTTTAAATATATGTATATGTCAAAACAATAGCTCAAAATCTCTATAAGTAAAGTAAATAGATAGTATGTTTATGTAAAATAAACATAAATAGAGTTGAGTTTGTTATTTTTTAAATATATGTATATGTCAAAACCATAGCTTGAAATCTCTACTGTAATCCAAACACGTTACGTTACTCGAGCTGATCATGTCTTTCAAAAAAAAAATAAAAAGAAGGATATAACTCGTGTGAGACCATTTCAAGTATTTCTAACTCATTCCTAAAGTTTTTCTTTTGAGCAATAACTCGTGTGAGACCCATCTTGAGATTCTCTTAAATTTCCTCAAGTTTCTCTCCCGTGTAATCCACGTCATTCGTGTAGGCCATCATTCGAATTTCTCCCGGAGCAGTTATTCATGGGACCCATTTTGAATCTTTCGAAATTCATGACATTCGTTTGAAGATTGATAGTGATTTTCAAACAAAAAAAAAACATGCTTTATCTCCATATTTACAGTTGGTCCATGAATTGGATATTTGACTTGAAGTGGAAAAGGATACTATTTTTGGCAAATGATAATGGGACACTTCAACATGGAAGCTCCTTTGGAATTCGTTGATCGTTTATTGTTAGAAAAATTATTGTTGCTATTGACATATGGACGAGGATTATTATTTCCTCAAGACTGGTGTTATTTTAGGCACAGAACTATTTTTGTTCATATGGCTTATTACTTCTGTTTAAGTGAACAGTAATATTTTTGAAATATCAAGTGCGAATGATATGGACTTTGTTAGATGACCATTATGTATCAATGAATACAAAACAGTGAGCTACTTTCGAGATCAACCTTCGGGATTTCCTTTTGAGTTCATACCGGTCTCCTTCGAGATCCCCTTTCGAACTCTTACCGATCCCCTTTCAAACTTTAGCACCTTTATTCAGAAACTAGCTTTATTAGCTTAAAAAGCTATCAATCTTAAGGTGGGAAAAGAATAAAAAAAAAAATAATTAAAAATAAATAAAAAAGTCATAAACGACTTCTTGGTAGACAGGTTCATTTTATTTTTAGACGGATTTGTTATTGCCCTCTTATTATAATATCAAAATTCTTGAAGTCTGTGCAAATAAGACAAATAAACGAAATTAAAATTTTCAAGAAGAGACAATATTGTCAGATTTTAATTCAGAAGTATGTGCTCTCTAGAATTCTCTCTCCTCTTGAGCTCCTTCGACGTTTTAATTTCGAGCTCCCTCCAGTTACATTCTCGAGTTCTCTTTTTCCCTTGAATTTTCTTTCTTAAGCTTAAAAAAACAGCAAAAAAAAGAATCTAAATAAAAAATAATAAAAAAAAAAGAAATACATTATGAGCCTAAGATCTGAATAGCTCTTTATCTCGAAATCTGTACAAAGACAAAAACGGGATTTATTGAAATACCCTTTAAAGAATCTTATATTAACATGGCTATAAAATGTTAATATTGAGTAAAACAGGGGTCTGTTAAAAATGTGTGAAAGTTAAAACATGAATTAAATTTTACTATTCATTTGTAAATTTGAATTTTACTATTCATTCGAGTATTCAATTCAAGTAGGAATTCAAATTCGAGATTACAAGTTCGAATCATTTTCCTTTCGAACTCAATATTTATGCATCTGACTTTTCTATATGAGGTGTTTGATTATGAAATTGGGAGCTTACACCCTATATGCAATTATGTAATTATATATTTTATTTGAAAGCAAAATATGCCTTCGAACTAAGTATTTCTTCGAAAGCCCATGTATGTTGGGAGTAAACATTCGAAGCAGCATATTTCGAAAGTCCACTCGAGATAGGAGAATTATTTCGAAATTAATATATATTGATGCATACTTAAGATAAGATCTCAAACAAATACCTTTTCACGCCTTCGAAGCATTCAACAAAGTATTCTAAAGCCCTAAACTGACTAGTGTTTCTTCGAAAGTCTACTTTCAAAGTGTCCAGTAAGTATTCTGAGGTCTATTTGAAATAGAACCTCAAACCCAGTATTCCTTTAAAGACACATCTTCGAAATATTATATGTCAAGAATTCCTTTAGGAATATTTATTAAAAGTTAGAATTACCTTTTGATCTTATATATGCTTACAATGTTCGCTTGCTTACACCGTATATACTTGTGATATTTACTTATCAATGAGACTCAAATCCTATATGTTTTTAGCATATATAATGTTTGTGTAAGAATTTGTTTCATAGAGTATAGTAGGTCTAATAAAGTAGACATCCCTGCTCAGGCTTCAAGTTATTAACAGCAAGCCCACATGTGTTGGGAATATCTCTGTCATTTCGAAACTCAGGTATGAAGGGATAGCTCTTCGAGTTTATTAAATCTTTGAATTCTTGATTCCTGTAATGACAATGAGTCCAATAATAACATGCCATGTAGCATGATCAATTATAAATTATATATCTCATTCGAAAGACTTAGAAAGAATATACCTTCGAATTGTTATATTTCGAGCGCCCACATATATCGAGAAAATCATCTCGAAAAATTATATATATTCTAAGAATCTACACAAGATAAACCATAGATATTCGAGGGCTCACATGCGTGAGAAAATCAACTCGAAATTATATATATCCTAAGGATCTACTTGAGATAGACCTTAAGTCAGTATCAATTCGAAGGTATACTTTTGAAGTATTTTCGAGAGTCCACTAGTAGAGAGAGTATTATCTCGAACCAATGAATATTCTAATGATCTACACAAGATGGACCTTAGATATTAGAGTGCTCACAAAAGTGAGAGAATCAACTCAAAATCATATATATTCTAAGGATCTACACAAGATGGACCTTAGATATTCGAACGCTCACATACGTAAGAGAATCACCTCGAAATAATATATATTCTAAGGATCTACATAAGATAAACCTTAGACATTCGAGCTCCCACTTATGATGGAAGAATTATCTTGAATCAATATAATATGCTAAAGATCTACTTGAGATGGACCTTAGAGAAAGTATTCTGAAGCTCTACTTGAGATGGACTTCAGACAAGTATCATTATTTCAAGCGCCCATATGTATTGGGAAAATTATCTCGAATTAATTCAAAGTATTCTGAAGCTTTACTTGAAATGGACTTCAGACTAAGCATTCTAAGGATCTACATGAGTTGGACCTTAGACCATTCGAGGAATAATCTTCGAAATAATCA